>JASTWQ010000750.1:0-65000 GCA_035220615.1 Leptothorax acervorum
TACTCGAGTTTCACACTATTGAGTCATTTCCGCTTTTCCGATATTTTACTTACCGATCAGCGACTTCATCCTTTGGTTTTTCCGGGCGTTTTTTCGGAAATTTCGAGATTGTTTGCCCGCGATGTACACAGAACCTCGATATTTCTCTTAAAAAACGCCCTGGAAAATTAACGGATAAAATCAATAATCAGTAAGTGAAATATCGAAATTCTGTGTACATCGTGAGCGAGCAATCTCGAAATTCCCGAAAAAACGTCCGGGAAAACCAGGGGATGAAGTCGCTGATCGGTAAGTGAAATATCGGAAAAGCGGAAATGACTCAATAGTATGAAACTCGAGTAGAAAAAGACCGGTTACGACATGTTCAATCAACGAAAACATTTATGCGGTCCGATTTGAAATTAGAGGCATTTAGTTATGATTCAAATTACGAATATCAATTTTATCCGAGAGTAATAATTGGGAAAATGGATGCAATATGTGATCATTGTCAAGCAAAAAAGTTTAAAACTTAAGCACCTGGAATGTGTTGTTTAAGCGGAAAAGTTAAACTACCACCTTTAAATCAACCACCCGACACACTCCTTATGTTTGTCCACAATAAGGATATTGAAACACAAATGAAGTCGTTTGAAGAAAAACGACGCCCGGGCGAAGCCCGGGTAACCAGCTAGTTAGATATATTATATCATTGTTTTTATATATATTTATATACTTCGCCCGGTGTATAGTAGTATATAAATCTGCGGTAAAATTTGTAACTTATAAAATTCTATACAAAAAACGTTCTGTACTTTTTTCTCAGGATCAATTATTTTCATATCCTACATTTTATAACGTTTCAACTTTTATACATCTCAGAGATAATACACTATTTTCCACACCACCTCGGAGGTATAGTGTTAGGCGCGTTTTTTTTAACGTGGTGTCCCTAGTAGGCCTAATCCACTGTTCTTCTATATAACGTTTTTTGGGGAAAATTTTTTAAGTTTCATTTTTTGTAATAACTATTTTTAATGATTTTTTACTAATTGTAATGCAGATAGGTGAACTAAACATGTATTTTATTTGTATATTATAAACTGCACTCCGGCAGAAATCACATTTCAATGTTACTTTAATGCTTGTTTTCCATTATCTATATCTTTCTATATATATTTATTTATCTGTCTTCTATAATGACGTTGATTCTACTTGTTTATTAGTTGAACATTGGATTTGTTTTTTTAATCGTTAAAAACTTCTGTGAAAACAACATTGCGAGTTTTATTGCTCTCATCAGGAATGAGTATTGTTTGGTCCTTTGCCGAACCAATCCGTGAGAGTCCCACATATAATTGGCCGTGTGAAAAGACTTCGTTTTTAAGGTCTCTTTTGAGAGATGGTGGAGAATCATGTCGCAAAGTTAATTGTTCGTCTTCAGATGTAAAATAAATTTGTAGAAATTGAGCTCTTGTGTCTGATGGAGGTAGTAGACTGCCAATCAAATGATATATTTGGCCATGCACTTTATACGTTGGCATGTAGTTACCTTCTCTAACTTCTTTACCTCCAAAAGTTGTCAATTGCAAAACATCCGTTGTATTTTCGAATTTTCTTCTGAAAATGTTTTGATCTTGGATCCGTTCCAATGAGTAATTCTTTCAGAGTTCCTAATGGTTCATCATTATCATTTAGTTGGACGTGTCCATTAGAGCAACAAAGTCCCAATGACCCTTTCGACCATTTTTTGGCGCAACAATAATTACAAACTTTTCCATTTTTCCCATAAAAAAATCGGAATGTGAACAGTTTATTAAGCATTAAATCGAAGAACATTCTCCCAAAGATAGTTGAAGAATGTTCAAATTTTCTCTAAATTTTTTTTTAATAGAAAATCATTAAAAGATAAGTATTATTGTGATCGGTTTAGAAAAAAATTTAACCCATCGTCGCCGTCCCCGAGAAATTATAAAAATTTTGACATCGGTTTTTTATAAACCGGTGCTAAAGTTTGCCACAAAAACAAAGCTTTCTCTTTAAAAAAATTTAACCCATCGTCGCAATCTTTAAAAAATTAGAAAATCTTTGGCCCCGGTTTCAAAAGAATCGGTCGATTAATGAATGAGTAGTTTGCGATCAGAACCGATTTTCTTGAGACCTGTGCTAAAGTTTTTCACAAAAACAAAGCTTCCTCTTAAAAAAAATTAAACCCATCGTCGCAATCCTCCAAAAATTAGAAAAATTTTGGCCCCGGTGTCAAGAAAATCTGTAAATCAAAAATCGAACCCCATCGCCGCCATCCCCGAGAAATTAGAAAAATTTTGACACCTTTTGCAAGAGAATCGGTCCATTAATGAATGAGTAGTTCGCAGTCAGACAGACAGACAGACAAACAGACAGACAAACATTCGACACTTATATATATAGATGAGTGGTATTTAATTAGAAAACGATCAGTTTAAAAAAAAAGAGAACAACCAAAATAAATTGCAAGTGCATTTAGCTTACATTAAGAAATTTAAAAAACACTATAATTAAGTACTCTTTCCTTTAAAACTTTTCGAGATATAAAAACAAACATACATACACACCAATCCACAAAAATGCTATAAATTAAAAAATATCACTTTTTAAAAAAAGAACCGCCAAATTAAATTGCCCTATAGCACTCCTGAAATTTCAAGGAACATGTTGGTATAAGTTTTTTCAAAATCGGTCCAATAGTTTTTAAGTTAATAACGTTCAAACACACACCACCCGTAAGAATTTTATATTAGTTAATATTAATATATTATATTAGTTAATATATTATATTAGTTTAGATAGATAAATACAGGGTAACAAGAAAGCTCCCGGAATTATTTTAAAAACATTAAGCAGCTAGAAATCGGTACAGAAATTAAACATCTACACTTTAAACAGGACATAAAACTTTATTAGAACATTAATAACAAAAGTAAAACAAAAGAAATTACAATAAATGTTTACAATTGTTTCCTTTGGCTTTAATACGTTTTCGAAACCGCTTCGGTAAATTTTTCACAATAATCGCGCACTGTTGGATGGTAATTTTATTCCAGGCACTTTGCAGAGCCACTTTGAGTGCTTCCGTTGATTTAAAGCGAGCCCCAGAAATCTTCTGCTCCAAGATGGACCACACAGAAATGTCCATGGGGTTTAAATTCGGCCAGTTTGGCGGCCAAGCGTTCTTGTTTCAAAAACCGGGAAACCTGCTCTTCGCACGTTGCGATCGTTGTTCGCGCCGAATGAGCTGGTGGCCAATCTTGCTGGCGTAAATCAATCCTTCTTTATTGAAATGCTCCGATGCCCGTGGCTCCAAAACGGAGAACGGTCTTTTGGTAGCTGACGGCGTTGCCCATCTTGGTGGCTCGGCAGGTATCTGCGCGAAGGGTAAGACGTTATTGATCTTTATCGAAAGAAATGTGGAAATCAACGCCGCCTGCAGCTACCACGAGACCGTTCTCCGAACAATATTTGAAGCCTGATGGGATAAGATTGCATCCAGCAGTGCGCGATTATCGTGAACAATTTTCCGAAGCGGCATCGAGAATGTATTAAAGCCAAAGGAAGCAATTTTAAACATTTATTGTAATTTTCTTTATTTGATTTTGTTGTTAATGTTCTAATAAAATGTTATGTTCTGTTTAATGTATTAATGTTTAATTACTGTACCGATTTTTAGCTGCTTTAAAAAAATTCCGGGAATTTACTTGTCATCCTGTAGAAGATATAAAAAATAATTTTGCTTAGAAGAAAATCTGAACAAGAATATGTGTCAGTACAAGACGGAATGCGCAGAACACGGTGCACAATACTTATAATATATTTGTATTAAAATAAATGATCGATAATAAAATTAACAAATAACAAGTAAAATGATGAGCAAATTTAAAGTACGACCGTATATAAGATAATAATCAATAATTAAAGGAAACGCCATAATCGGTCGGGACTGGATATTGGTTGTCCAATAAAATTATTCGTGAATTTTTAAGTACAAATCATCACTCTAGTAAACCACGCGCCGTTACTTACGGACTTAAACGTAGCCACAACTAAAGCTAGAAAGAGTACCTATTCTCACACAATTAAATTAAAAATTAATTTAATTGTCCACTAACACTCGTTAGTATATTCAAAAAAGGACGGGATATGTATAGAAGGATATAGGGTAATAAATTTATTTCGCTGTATATAACTCAAGAACTGATCAATCAAATCTTAAACAATTATATATGAAATAGGGGTAGAAAAGACTGAGGAATATAATAGAATTAGAAAAAGTTGCCAATATAATAAAAAGGTGTGCCAACTAGAAACTTGCACATTGCTTCCTATGTATAGATTCCCCGAAATTTCAAACGGCTATAACTCAAGAACTAATCAACCAAATAAAGAATTATATATAAAATAGGGGTAAAAAAGACCTAAAAATATAACAGAATTAAAAAAAAAATTATTAATATAATAAAAAAGTGTGCAAATTAGAAACTTGCACATTGCTTTCTATGTACGGATTCCCCGAAATTTCAAACGGCTATAACAACAACTAATCAACCAAATATAAAAGAATTATATGTATATAAAATAGGGGTAGAAAACACGGATCTTATAAATTATACGACTTTTGTTAAGTCAAGAACATTTCTAGTCAAATTCAATACCATCTATTCTTTAATAATACTTTATTTATTTAAATATATGCACCGGGCCCTAAAGTCCAATAGGATGGCACCCAGAAAAGAATGAAGTCCGTAAAATTTTTATGAAATATATGTAAAAATAAAAAAATGGTGCAAATTAGGACTTTGCACATTGCTTCCTCATCTTTCTTGAAGTGTGCAAATTAGGAATTTGCACATTGCTTCCTCATTCTTTTTGAAGTGTGCAAATTAAGAATTTGCACATTACTTTCTCACCATTTTTAAGTGTGCAAATTAGAAATTTGCACATTGCTTCATCAACCTTTTATTTCGCTCATAAAGCTTCCTCTATGAGGAAGCCAAATAAATAAATACATAACGGCGCGTGGTTTACTAAAGTGATGATTTGTACTTAAAAATTCACGAATAATTTTATTGGACAACCAATATGCAGTCCCGACCGATTATGGCGTTTCCTTTAATTATTGATTATTAAAATAATGAGTTTGGAGAGGTACAACGCGATTAACAGTACGTAAGTTAACATGTTATATCAATCTTTATTAACTAATAAGCTTATTAGTAATAAGATATATGTATAGGTAATTATACATAGAACGTTCCGGTTCTGTTTTAAGCCATCTTCAGCGATGCGGCAACAGTTAAAATCAAGAAAAATCTTACACTCTCCGACAAGCAATAAGTGACTACTTTTAGATAGGGCGGTCTAAAAGTATAAGTTTCCAAAAATAAATTTAATTAAAATATGGTTAATAATTATAATTTGTAATATGAGAGAAACAGAAATGACAGTCATCAAAAGCTGATCGACAAAGAGAAGTGAAATCACTCACTCACTCACAATCAGGCTAGAGAATGTGAAAATAAAAATCGTATATTCGTACCTATATTTGGCATATTTGCATTATATAAGTTTAGAGGTTATTTCATTTTGACCATAACTCATGAGTTAATATATTCAACATTATAATGAAAAGAATTTGAATAACATCAAAATTAGGACAAATATATTGACTGCGTGCAAAGATTCGTCGAATAGATAGATTTACGCTTGCCAGTATATTCCGGGGTTTGTAGTACATCTCTATTTAAACTTAAAACAATTATTGTATATAAAATATGTAAAAAATTTTTTCTTTTAATAAACTTAAATTGTTTTTTACTAATTTAATTCGTATATAAATTTATGTAATAATAGAAATTAGAAATAATAATTACATCTAACATTATCAGATATTAAAGTAACAATTGTTTCACTTTCTTAATTAAATTATTTTACATGTCTGAAGCTCATAATAATACTCACCAACATTAAATAACAAATAGATAACAAATAGTATTCTTTTGGTATTCTATTTCTAAATATTTTCTATTACTATGTATTAGCAAATTGTTTATCTCAGTAATTTCCACAATTGTGCGTAAGCATATCGTAACGGAAGGATCAGCTATTGTATAATTAAAATTTTTAATCGGATGCAACATTAATATGTATTATGTAGAAGAAGTAGACAACAATACAGAAGCAATAAATAGGAGGATCAAAGATATGTGATTTAGTTACCGTTTAATTTCAGTCTTGATCTTGTCTCTCTTGTCTCTATTGCCTCGTTGATTTCACTTGCTATTGGTACGTATATGTAATTTTAAATTGTATTTGATTTTTTTTTTTTTTTTATTTATATCTGTTTTCTTAAAAGAGAAATAATGGCATTTTGTTGTAAAATTCATCTGCTTTTAAAAAAAAATAAAGGTACTATGAGTCGACCAAACTCGTATATCAGCGTCGATGCTGAAGAAGAAATCGTTATCTCTGGTATTGCTGGCCGATTTCCTAAAAGTGATAATTTGAAAGAATTATATGAAAATCTTTCTAACAAGGAGGATCTTGGTTCGATCGATCATGGACGGTGGAATAAATGTAATAAATTTTTCTTTAAATATCAAGATATACCTACTTTCGAAACTTATTAGAAAAAATATCAAACAAGCACAGTAGCAACTGTGCTGGTGCATGTCGCAACCAACAACGTACTCTCTAAATCTCATAGAGTGGTTTCGCCACTAATGTATTAGAGTGATTGCGATAGTCACTTCAAAAGAGAGGGTTGTCACTCTAATTTGAGTAAATGCGGGCACTTATAAGGTAGAAGTGAATTTTTTACTCAAATTACACTAATTTACAGCCAAAATGTACATTCAATGCCACTATTTTTTCTTATATATTTTGGCCCGCTAAACTCGGAAATCACATAGAAAAATTTTTTTATGGATTGGTTTTTTTGTTTTTTTGATTTTTTGTACCTTCACTCAATTTCTTATATAACTCCGGTATTTATCCATAGATTTTCTTCCTCAATAGTTTGTTTTCTTCGTAAAAGTACGACCTATACGTAAACAACAAGAAACTGGACATAATTTGACGTTTTCTATTTTTGCATGGTAATAGAGTGAATTTTCTATTTTTATAATTTATAAATAAAAATATAAAATTCACTCTATCGCCATGCAAAAATAGAAAACGTCAAATTATGTCCAGTTTCTTGTTGTTTACGTATAGGTCGTACTTTTACGAAGAAAACAAGCTATTGAGGAAAAAAATCTATGGATAAATACCGGAGTTATGAGCAATTGAGTGAAGGTACAAAAAATCAAAAAACCAAAAAAACCAATCCATAAAAAAATTTTTCTATGTAATTTCCGAGTTTAGCGGGCCAAAATACATAGGAAAAAAATAGTGGCATTGAATGTACATAAAAATTTCTTTATTTTGTAAACTAGTGTTATTAGAGCGGCTACTCTACCGGAGTAATACAATCTCACTCTAAAGCTATTAGTGGAATCACAATTCACTAAAGATCGAATAATAAATGACTCTAACAGAATGAAATTTTCTACTCAAAATTTCAGTGACATAATTCACTCGTATGGACACTGATTTACTGCCCTCGAAAAGAGTGCTCTTTCACTCAAATGGAGTGCAATTTTACTCCAACTTATAGAGCGCAATTTTACTCTTTCTTAGAGTGGCAAATTACTCGAAGTGCACAGGCTCAATTTTCAGTTTTCGTTACACTTGTATTTCACTCGTTTTGAGTGCTATTTCACTCTTTGACTTTTAGAGAGTAAGAAATGTTTTAGGTACTATATTTACTTTTAAGCTTTTTTTTACGTGGGGGAAATCCTCATGGATACCCTCGGCCCTCGGTAAAAGGCCGAGGGTTATGTCGGACTCTCACAATAATTTCATATAGTAATTTTTCTATGATTTTTGCGGTATTTCTAAATTTTTATCTACAAATTTGCACATTGCTTTCTCATCATATTTTTTTTGCTCATAAAGTTTCCTCTATGAGAAATTTGCCAAATTATTAGCATATAATAGATTTGCTTCCTCATAGAGGAAACTTTATAAGCGAAGTAAAATGAGGAGGAAGCAATGTGCAAGTTTCTAATTTGCACACTTTTTTTATTATATTGGCAATTTTTTTTCTAATTCTATTATATTCTTCAGTCTTTTCTACTTCTATTTCATATGTAATTCTTTAAAATTTGGTTGATTAGTTCTTGAGTTATATACATATGTATAAAGCAAAAAATTGATGAGGAAAAATGTGCAAGTTTATAATTTGCACACTTTCTTACCCACATATGGAGCCAAGATGACGAAAACGACACGTTCTTAAAAAATGTAAATTTTTAAAAATTCTAATTTATTTAACAGTTTTTAAATTTTTACAGTTGATACAAAAGGCTTTAGTGAATCTAAAAAAAAAATAGATCATTATTTTTACATTATCACAGAAATTAGGAAAAATCGACAAACCATAAGGTCGTTATCTTACCCCCCCCCCCCCCTCTTTCCCCTACCTTATCAATTACAAAGGTCCACAAAAAATTTTGGTCAAGTAACTCTAATCATAAGTGTCCCTTATAGAGATAGATTTTCAGTCTCAACAAAACAATGCCGCTGTCCACATTGCTCCATCATGTCAGGTTTTGAAGTTATTTTGAATTTTAACCCTTCGTAGTCATACTTCTCTAGAATCTCGCGGTAGTCACACTGTGGGTCGTATCGACCCAGTCGATTTTTTAAATGGTTGCCATTTTAATGGTATCAGTCCGATCGGGTACAAATAATTCTGGAACATACCTTGACTATTCTAGAATATAAAACAACTGCGGTTTTGTTAGAAATCAAATGGCAAACATGTTGAAAACAAATCGTGAACGAGTGTAACATGCGTAAAAAAGTAGTTTTTTTACTTAAAAAATCATAACTTTTTTATTTTTTAATTTTTTTGATAAAATTTAGAGGTTATAATCCTAAGATACGACACTTTAAGAAAAAAAATAGTTTTTTAGTGCGCGTTTCAAAAAAAGTATTTATTCCGGCATATACCAATATTTAGCTCCAAATTTGAGGGTGGGTTGTTTTGATCCAGGGTGACTACGAAGGGTTAAGATGAGAAATCAGCAATTTTTTGGGAAAATATGTAGTACATAATAAATTACCAACCGTCAATATATGTATAAAGTAATAAAAATAGATGAATGTTATGATTTACACATTGATTCCTTATTAGCAAAAAATAAAAAAATTGTCTCAACAAATAGCAAAAATGTTTCTTTGTTAAGGATATCCGTAGAAAGAAAGCACATTTTTCATGTTTGGCAAGATTAGTAAGAACGAATAGTCGGATTTCAATGTTATATAAGGTATTGTTCTTTCGTATTAAAATCTCCTAATAATTATATTAAAAATGTATAAAAAAAGTACAATTGACAAAAAGTTTATTTTGCTTCCTCATAAAGAAAACTTTGTTTTTGTAAAAAAAATTTTGTTTTTTTTTGTTGCCGCTGCCAATGTGTTCAGAATGTTCTAAAACGTCAAAAAATCGTATTTTTTAAAAATGTCCGTATGTGTGTATGTGTGTGTGTATGTATGTGCCAAATTTATCGAAATTTCTATAACTCAAGAACTGATCAACTTAATCTTAAATAATTATATATAAAATAGGGGTAGAAAAGACTGAAGAATATAATAGAATTAGAAAAGTTGCCAATATTATTAATTTTATTTTAATAAGACATTACAATTTTGACATTTTATTAGTAAAAATATGTTTAGCCGATAAATTTTCTGTGTAAGATGACGACGTTATGAATTATTTTTTAGATGTATGTATAAAATGTACAGTTAAATGATTGCTTCTTACATTGTGCTAAAAACAGCGTTAATTTTGTGTTGAAGTGAATGTAACATTACCCATCCTAAACCACGTATGTGAAGGCATAACTTCTTTTTAGGACTAACCCATCATAAAGATAGGGGCATTATAATACCAGAAAAAATATAAAAACTTAGGACTTTATTCATTATAGATATATCTAATCCCAAAAAATCGCTGATTTTTTATTTTAAAAATCAAAATAACTTTAAAACTTGACGCAATTGGAAGCAATTGAAGCAATTTGGACAGCGTTGTTCTTTGTGACCGAAAATCTACAAGAAACACCTACTCTGATTAAAGTTACTTGACCAAAAAATTTTTTTTGCGGCCCTGTGTTATTAAAGATCGATATGTAACGTTAACTTATATATTTATGCACTGTCGACTACGTACTCTTAAAACCCCTTTTTACTTGTTACTTGTTAACATATATTTATTTCTTATTTTACTTGTTATTTGTTAACATATATATTTATTTCTTATGTAGCTTTTAATATGCCCCATCGAATCGGTAAAGTCAACAATACAGAGAAATTTGATTCTGAATTTTTCAATATACCCGCTACGGAAGCTACTATAATGGATCCTATAACTAGAATGTTACTCGAGCATACTTACGAAGCAATTGTCGATGCGGGTATAAATCTAAAAGAATTGTATGGAACAAGAACAAGTGTTCTTACAGCAATTTCTGCATCTGAAACTCAAGGAAACTTTTCCTCCACATTTCAGGTGTGATATATTTAATTAATATATACAACATAATTAAAAGAAATGTTTGAAAATACGCGTATAATATAGATATATTATTAAGCAATCTAAGATTCAAGCTTGGATCGTAAATGGCTCTTTCCTTTGTCTATTAAAAGAAATTTATTTAAGAAAGTAATAACTATGTGTAAAATTCTTATTTCAAATATAGGAATCTGTCTTCTTACTAGGGGAACCTGGGGTATAGTGGGAACGTTAACGTTTAAACAAGTTTTAAACATATTTAAAATAAATAAATAAACTTGGTTTTGCACTAAAATATTCTTTAAAATACCCACTATAAGAAAAACATGTTTTGCTGCAAAAGAATAGTTTAAAAAGACAAAATTATTGTTTTGTTTTAAGTGTGAGTTAACCTTATTATGGATTTTATGCAAGGCATAATGGGGTACACAAAACTTGTTAATGTTCAAAACTTCTTAAAAGTGATTTATTAGAACACGCAATATATGTAGAAATGTATTATTAAACTTTTAATTAATAATAATATTAATTTATTAATAACATTTTTCTTATTACAGTACACATTTTTTTTATTAAAATATAAATAAAATTCAAAATTTCGTATAATAATCTTTGACATTAATATTGCGCAACATACATATGTTGTATATACTGATAGCGTATATATAAAGAAAAAAAGAGACATTTTAAGAACACAAGGCATTATGACTCGTGGACTAATGTCCCGTTATAACCAAAAAAATATACCTACATATACGTTTACTTTAGGTATTATAAATCAATCATTACAGATATATAATTAATATTTATACAGATACTTTACTAAATTGACAAGAAAAGATCGTTTAATAACTAAATGCACTTACGGTAATAAAAAATAGAATATTATCATTGCTTGTATTATGCAAATGTATTAAAGAAGCTGCAACTCATTGTCAGTCGCAGAGAGCACAGCGAACGCATTAAGCAGTTTGTAGCATATCAGCTCAAAATAATATGAAAACTGATAACATCACGCGATTAGAGACATTTAAGAGTAATACTTTCGAAACATTTCATTACATGGCAGCATCTTTGTAAAAAGTTATCGACCATATCCCATTGCCCCGTGGTTCCATTATGCCCCGGATTCTCCTATATAAACATAAAGTATAAATTAATTATAATATAGAATGGTTTTAAACTGCAATTTTAAAAATAAACATTTAACTTATTATTTGTGCATTTTAATACTTGAAATATATTTAAAAATATGTATTTTGATTAGTTTACTGGATTACCTATGACTGAATGCAACGTTTCTCTCATGGCAAACAAAATTTCTTACTGGCTCGGCGTTACTGGACAATCGTATAATATTGATACTGCATGTAGTTCAAGTAACGTTGCTATAGTGAAAGCTTACGAGCTGATTCGGTCCGGAGATTGCGACGCTGCAATTGTCACTTCCGCCAATCTATGCTTGCATCCTTACGTGCAATTCCAATTTTACCATCTAGGTATGTATTTATTACATCTAATTATATATTGTATGTTCCGTCATATAAAATATGGATATATGTTTGTTTATATCTTACCTATTTATTTCCATCTTTACGCAAATTTCTGATATTTTGATTTTGGTAATTATTGATCATATATATATAATATATTATATATGATCAATTTCTCAGGGCGATATATAAATTATTTTTCGAACCACCCTCTTAAATACAAAATTTATATCATACGTAATCTTGTTGACCGGGCTATCCTTTTGTCTGACGCACGTTTGCACAATTCTAATATAATTGAAATAAAAAAGATTTTTTCTAATAATTGTTATCCAACGAAAGTCATTAATAAGTATATTAATGTCCGACTTAACAAATTACAGAATCGTAATAGTAATTGTAATGACTCTAGCTGTGACAATGCAACCCAAGATCTTTTAAAATTTATTACTGTACAGTATGTTAAAGGTCTCATTGTCAGTGGTAATGTTGGCCGTACAATGCGTGACGCTAAATTTAGAGTACTTCTCACTATTCCGAAGAAATTAGATTGCCTTATTAGAAAGGGGAAAGATAGGCTACAAAATCTCAAGCAGACGGAGTTGGTTTATAAGATTGATTGTGCAAATTGTAACGCTACATACATTGGACAAACAAAAAGGCACTTAGAGACACGCATTAAGGAACATTTCTGCGATATTAGGAAGAATGTCGACAATCATTCTGTTGTCAGTAAGCACCGTCTAACGTACAATCATGATTTTAATTGGCATCGACCTGTGATTTTATATAAAGAGAGACAATTTAAGAAAAGAGAAATCTCAGAAATGTTTTTTATTAAAAAATACGATTGCACAATCAATCTTCAAAAAGACACTGAAAATCTACTTGGGACTTACAACCGTATTATCAGTGCCACTTAGTCTGCACTTTTTGCTTTGGTTCTGTTCGTTTTTATCTTTGAACACATCTTGTCTTTTGCTGATTATGTCGGTTATTTTTATTGTGACTTTGACTGTTATACTGTCTGGATGTGTTCTCTGATATGGCTTGCGACGTTTCTCTTTTCAGGCTACACTGTTTTATTTTATCTCGACGCACAAGATATGTAAGCATTTTTATTTTAATTTATTTTTATTTTTAACCTTTGACTCCCGATTAATTAATTTTTTCTTTTTGACCGTGAGTTTATTTTTGGTAAATGTCGACTTTCATTTTTTAGCTTTGCGTTTGCATGATGTAGTTAGGGCACGATGTCAGCGACGTAATGGATTTTTTGTATGTATCTATTTTATAGATATTTACCTTATTTTCTTATCTATTTTTAAATTCTATGATAAACATAACAATTGCTCATTTTTTCTCTTAAAAATATTACTTATTTGAGATATTTAAAGACATTGTTACGTCCATACTCTGGGATTTTCTTTGATTTTACGGGAAACGGAAAAGATAGAAAGTGAGAGTATATTTATATGGAAAAATGTTATAGAGACACTGTCTCACAAGTGCACGTCATACACTTCTACACATACATACATAGGTATAGCATACATATACAGGATGTCTCTAAAGTCTGACCCAGCCTCCTGGATCTCGGAAACGGCTTTAGATATGGAAAAACGTTTCAGACAAAAGTTGTAGGATATTAAAGGGGACAAATGATGAAAATATAGACTTGACCCTAAGTGACTTTTTCAAGGCCAGGTTAATGTAATCAATGTTTTCTTAAATAAAACCCTCCATTTTTTATTGCTTATTCTTGTAGCCCTTGTCGAGACGTTTTCAAAACACTATAATAAAGCTCTTTTTCGTTAAGAATTTCTTGAAATATTTCAAATTTTGTCATAATATTTTTAATACAAAATATGAAATATCTCTTAAAGTATTCACTTTTTGATGACTTTATTTTAATACTTTTATAGGTATGTAGAATAATGAAAGAAATCGAATTGCTGTAAAAAAGAAAAACAGAAAAAATTATTTTAAAAAATTTGATTGCATCTTGTAGACGCATTCAATTTTACAAAATTGTAAATGTAAAAATTAATATTATTATTCGACTTCTTTCAATATTCTACGTATAAGAGTATCAAGGTAAAGTCATCGAAAAGTGAATACGAGCTTTACGAGATATTTCACATTTTATATTAAAAATATCATGACAAAATTTGAAATATCTCAGGAAATTCTGAACGAAAAAGAGGTTTATTATAGTAATATAATATTGAGAAAAAACTCTCTAGAATAAATCAAAGGAAGGGAGAAAGAGGCAATGTGAGCCAAGCGCGGTACTTAGAGCGCAGTTAACATGTATTGATTAGTCATTACATAACACGACAAAGAAAGAAACGGACGTTTCAACCCTTTTTAGGGTCATCTTCAGCGTAAGACATAATAAGTTCGGCGCGACAGTAACATTTTCTAAATCGTATCTTGGTTAAATCCTACCTTAATTAAAATTTATCAAGTCAAGTAACAGTCCGGATGGTTGACATCGGTCGACTCTTTAGCGCAAAACGGTCGAGAAAATTGGCGCAGTCACGTTAATGATTGGAGTAAGGTCTCCAGATAATAGCAGATGCAGTCCTTCGTGAGCATAAACCCCGCTATGCTTGAACTCCTATTCAAACAAAGCGTCTTGCCGTTTACCTCCCCGGTTGAATGGCTAAGAGGAGGCGGAGAAACCCGAAGTTCGAATCTCAATTTTCTTACAATCTATGCATTTGGAGTCAAAGTCAGAAATTTACGCACACATAAGAGAAATAAGAAACGGGAATATATAGAAATGTATCGAACTTACGGAAATTTGAAACAGATTACATATCAAGGCTTAAATATTACACATATACTGTTTAACAGTTTCAGCGGCTGTCATGCTTGTCTCGGAGACGTTTGTGAGACAATGCCACAAATGTTACAATTCTAAAGGTTATTACTCAGATCAAAAACATTGGTAAACGACGTTGTTAAATGTTTAAATAACGGTGGTAATGCCCGAATCGACATTGTGCGGTGCTGTCTATCGGCGGCGATGTTTAAATTTTAGAAAGTTTGTCAATGACATTCAAATAAATGTCCGGAAGGCATTCCGTGTCCGTCTGCAAGTTTAGGCCATTTTTTTCCTCTTTATTTGTGGCATTTCAGATATTAAACGTTTATGGAAATATGGTTCATTGTCTAGAATTTCAACGTTGTCTCAATTAAAATCATAATCGAATGCAATTTTGTGATCTGTTATGACAGAATGACTCGCCGCGTTCCATCTGATATGGCTCTGGTGTTCTTTTACTCTAGTTTGCAATTGTCCACCTGTTTGGCCTACATAAAAGGCATTGCAATTATTGCAGTTAATTTTATAAACAATATTACTATGTTTAACTTTCGAGAGATTGTCTTTATGAGCTTTGATAAACGTTCCCATTTTGTTCAAACTGCGGTACCTATATTAGTCTAACGTTAAGGCCTTTAGTTACGTTAATAAATTGCTCAGTAAGGGATATAAGGTATTGTAAAAAATGAAGCAATTTCCTCCTCAGTCACACTATCGCTCGTTATGTCTTTCTTGGTGTTAAAAAGAAATTTAAACCGTTCATGGAATATTCTGAAAATAAATCTCAGCGGGTAACAATTGTTAAGTGAAATTTCTATAACCAGCCCGAAATTCTTGGCATGAAATGACGGATAAAACAACCAAAAAATTGGTTTATCATAGTGTTTTGAAAACGTCTCTACAAGGGCTACAAAATATGCAATAAAAAATAGAGGGTTCTATTTAACAAAACATCAATCACATTGATCTGGCCTTGAAAAGGTCACTTAGGGTCAAGTCTATATTTTCATCATCTGTCTCCCTTAATATCCTACAACTTTTGTCTGAAACGTTTTTCCATATCTAAAGCAGTTTCCGAGATCCAGGGGCTGGGTCAGACTTTAGAGACACTCTGTATACAGGGTGGTTCTTAAATAGTTGGTCAAAATCAGGGATTGGATTGGGCTCGTCATAAGGATAAAAAAAGTTCCCATAAACGATAGTCCAAAAACTCATCCCGCAGGAGTTACGACTCATTCAATTATTAATAATTTATTTATTTATTAATAATTAAAAAAATTGTGTTTAAAATCGACCAAGCAAGATTTATTGAGATTTTTCACAACGTCTTGATCGCGCTTTTGGTCCTTATCAAGTTGTCTAACAAATTATTAATTATCCTGGCGTAATGCCCAAACTAAGCTATCTAAAAAATAATTTGCGCGTCAGTATGTTAAAAATAACAGTGTAAAAATTGACATGTCGATTTATAGAGATGTAGTTCTACAACCACACAGTTCTGACATGTCTCTTGATTAGATTTCCGAAATCGACGTGTCAATTTTTACACCGTTATTTTTAACACATTCAGACGCGCAAATTATTTTTTACACCCCAATATACACCCCGTATATTGGTACATATAGTACCTATATCTCTAATATAGGACGTAATAAGATGAATAGTATTAATTAAAACCAAAATCAATGTTAGGAAAAGTATTAGCAATGTTAACATTCCAGGCAAAATAAATATATTTACATTTTTTATTAAAAACGCAATTGTGAAATTATGAAAATTAATATCTAGAATACATTTAATTCGGATACATTAGCATTTAGCACAGATATTTCTTTTCGTACTGTCACCTGCAAAATCACCAAACTCTTGTTATGTGTAAAATATACTTGTAATATATACATATTAGATTGTGTTATTATTTTACATTTCTGTTTAATCAACCACGTGATCTGTACAATAAACGTACTCTTTGTTTGTAATGTTCAATAAATCCTAATGCTTCCTCTTTATTTTTGCGCTTAGAAATTAATTTTATTTAATAATAATTAATTTCTTTCCAGGGGTTCTATCTACAGATGGTTATTGCAAACCATTTGACGAGAAAGGCACCGGATATATGCGCAGCGAAACGGTCGCAGTAGTATATCTGCAAAAGGACAAAAAATGCAAGAAGAGTATATGCGACTGTCGTACATGGTAAAACAAATTGCGATGGTTTTAAAGAAGAAGGTATTACCTTTCCATCGTTCGAGAAGCAAAAAATATTATTGGAAGAATTTTACAAAGAATGTGGAATCTCTCCCGTTAAGTTATCTTACGTGGAGGCTCATGCAACTGGTACTCTTGCCGGTGATCCCGTAGAAGTTATGTCCATTGACCAGGCTCTATGCGCTAAAAGAAATTCTCCTTTATTAATGGGCTCAGTAAAATCAAATCTTGGACATTCCGAACCCGCCAGTGGTCTTTGTCAAATCGCAAAGGTATGTTTGTAATAGAATAATTGGTAAATATCCATAAAAGATTACACCTCACCGATTTTAACGCTAGTTTTTAGTATGTTGTAGGGGAGATCTTCCTGAGTAATTCTACGCAAGAAAAAAAGTGGGGGGACGGCATTGGTTCAGAAGATATAGCAAATTGAAATTTAAAAATTTTAATGCTTTTTATTAGATACTAGACACCATAGCCGCGCGCTTCGCGCGCGCTATTTAGTCTTGATACACACACAACTATCAAAATATACAATGACAGTCACTCACGAAGTAAGCACAATAAAAGAACCAATCGGCATTGCGGAAAAGCGGCGACAATAAAATCTCTTACATGCCTTTTTTTAGAGAGGAATTATAAAGTAACACCACGCCGATATAACTTTGATCTTGACATATATTATTATAGAGGTCATTTTCCTGAGTAACCTTTGGAAGGTTTTAGCAAGGAATCATTGTTTATTAAGAAGTTATTAAGGTGGTTCTTGCATTTAGGTCAAATGTAGATAGCCCGGAAAATATGATATTAAATGAAAGGTTAACGTTCCTAGAGTGTGTCTGAAAAATTTCGGATTATTTTTTGCTTGGTTCCGGAGATATATGTCCGTAAACTTTGCCAATTTTGACCCCCCTTTCCCAATTATCCCTTGTAATCGCACATTCATGGAATACGTTCATACTTCTCGAGTAAATGAACAAATAAAAAACTGTTTAATCGATGCAATAAACATTTCTAAAGATACTGACGCGACACCAAACTGATTGACCGTACCGTATATAAATAAAGCGAAACTTTCGACAAACTTTCGGCAACTTTTGACACGACACGAGAGTCATGGCGGCCGTCTTGAGTGGCTGCTTAGCAACGCGCACGCGTCAGCTGACACACAAGGCGCGTGTCCTACCATTCTCTAGTCAAATTTGTGACTTCGCTCTGCTATTCTCAGTTTATATAGCGACGGATTAATGAGAAAAAATCTTACGAAATAATTAATTTAAATGTATGCTGATTTTTACATACTAAATCATTCATATTTGTCACTAGTAACAATAGTTGTTTCTGTGACTTCAAAGTACTGCAAGAACCACCTTAACAAAAAAGTTTGAAAAATATAACAGTTATTTTAAGTATTATGAGATACATATACAGGGTGTTACTAAAAGACCGCCCACTAACTACATAGCGGTATTCCTTGTCAAAAACTGAGTCGAAAAGTCCTGAACCACTTTTTTCTATAATGCTTAACAAAGCCGTAATCATTGAGTAAAGTTAGTCCAACCAGCGTCGTTCTTTAGCCGGGCGAACGTCGGTGAGCCGCGCGCCTGATAGTGTGCGTGAGCGCTCCGCCGCGCAACGCGTGGCGGCACGGCGGCACGACGGCACGGCCGCGGTCGGCCGCGGCGGCCGCGCTATGCTTTCTCGCGCGTCGCGTGCAATATTCTTACGCATTGTAATAATAGAAATAATTTTTTCTTGCACTAAAAATCACTTTTTACTCTTGTCAGAAGTACCTCCTTGCAGAAAATTTTGATAACGGATAAAACTTTCGCCAAGACATAACTATTATTAACATATGAAAATTTAAACAAGCACAAAAAATTATACTGTGTATTTTACGATACAAAATTTTACAATACAAAAATTATTTTCTAAACATTCCGTTTCGTTAAACATCTTTGCGTTAACTTAATTTAAATTATAACACAAAACAATTATTGAATCTTTCTGCAAGGTTTGCCCAGTTACTCAAAAGTAATAAATTTTTTAAGGGAAATTTACTGTAACAATTAGATATTTAAATAATCTCGTACTTAAAAGGAAATGCATTAAAAATATTATTAAAAGATAAAGTATTCAAAAATAAAAAAATTTTTTTTATAAAAAAAAAGATTTATCGTAAGTTAAAAATAACGCTGTCCAGATGTACAATTTTTTTGAAACTTAAGGCAAATAAGAGCAAACCGCCGAGCGAACAATATTAATTTTTATAGCGAATAATAAATAATAACACGTTTAATAACTTAAAACAAAATACAATACAAACGTTTCTGTCTTAGTTTAGACGCATAAATAAAATTGAAATGTTATCGTATTCATAAAACATTGGTCAGCGGTAAAGTTATTGGAAACGGTTGAACATAAGGTAAATTACGCGATAACTGCTGCCTTTTAAATAAAGTGAAATTGAAAAGTTAGCTGCAATTCGTATAAGTTTTTTCATAAGGATGTAAATTCACTTACAGACAGTGTACTATCAATCTCGTGATAATTTACCGTGTCTCGTTTCAGTAATGAAACAATGCTTATGAGTGATCATCGTACGGACTGAAGGCCTAGGTTAGAGCGCCAGGTAAAATGAGTACACACAAATAACATAAAGCATCATATAATAAAATAACATTAGTAAATAAAAAAATTAATTAATTAATTAATTAATTAATTAGTGAATAAAAAATCTTTCTAATAATTATTTTTCTATTGTCAAGAGACCCACAAAATTGGCAAAAGTATTCTGTTTTTTTATGAACTTACTTTTATTTATTTATTAGTGTTACTTTGTTATATGATGCTCCATGATATTGTCTCTGTACTCATTTCCCCTTACGTTTGAGCATCGGCCTTCATTCCGGGCGCTGATTTTAACTCATAAGCATTGTTTTGTTACTGAAACCAGACACGGCGGTAGATTATCACCGAAATGATATTATACTGTAGAGATTGATATTATACTGTCTGATAAGTGAATCTTACATCTTTATAAAAAAACATACAAATTGCAGCTAACTTTTCAATTTTATTTTATTTAAAAAGCAGCAGTTATCACGTAATTTACCTTATGTTCAACCTTTTCCAACAACTTTACCGCTGACCAATGTTTTATGAATACGATAACATTTCACTTTTATTTATGCGTCTAAACTAAGACAGAAACGTTTGTATTGTATTTTGTTTTAAGTTATTAAACGTGTTATTATTTATTATTCGCTATAAAAATTAATATTGTTCGCTCGGCGGTTTGCTCTTATTTGCCTTAAGTTTCAAAAAAATTGTACATCTGGACAGCGTTATTTTTAACTTACGATAAATCTTTTTTTATAAAAAAAATTTTTTTTATTTTTGAATACTTTATCTTTTGCAACCCGTTTTTCCTCGGTCTCGCCCGCCGAGAAAGCGCGGCTGCAAATTAGCCACCGATAGTCAGGTAAAGAGGTAAGACAAAGGTATCCGCGAGGTAATCAGGCCGAAGATATCCGCGAGGTATTCAGATCGGCCAAGACTCACAGAGATAGTCGCGAGGTATTCCGATGGTCAATTCGCGAGGTATTCCAGTAGGTAATCTCCAGTAGGTAATCTTGAGGTAGTCGCGAGGTATTTCAGCAGGTAATCTCGAAGTATTCGCGAGGTATTCCAATCTCCACGATATTCGCGAAGTAACGCGAAAACTGGGCGCCAGGTGCGAATACGCGCACCACGTTTCGTAAGCCTAATCTTGACGCGATCGCCCGGACACGCATGTCCACTCAGGGCGCGAGGCGAGTTTGCTACTCTGAGGAAAGGGAGAGGCGGCGGCAACGCAATCAACACACTCAAATAATGTATAACAAAGAAGTATATTTACGGAAAGAAATAATAGAAAGAAATAATAGAATGTCGGTGAAAAGATATGACAAAGAATGATAGACTCACGCTCTCAACTCACTCATACCACGCACTCGAACACGAAACTATATCCGCAACTTACTTGAATCGCAACTTGTCCGAAACCCGAACGCTCGCGAAACTCTACTCGCGCTCGTTTTCGCGGCGGCCTCAGCGAATGCACGGCAAAAACCCGCGCGACATCCCTCGGCCGCCCGCGACGCAATAACCGTAACAATTGCCCCCGACACGTCTCACGACGTTCGCGGGACTTTACTCTTCTCCTGATACGTTTACGACGTTCGCGAGATAACTAACTCAAAACCCGAAATTCCCCCGACACGTTTCACAACGTTCGCGAGACGATTCTCCCGACACGTTTTACGACGTTCGCGAGATAATCACGATACTTTCCGCGACACTCTCACTCGGAATCCGCGAAACACTAATAACCGCGATTCCGCGATTCCGCGGAAACCTCCGACGCGACGGTCTCACTCTGCCGGGCGCATCCGACACGCGCGATACGCCCGACGCAACCGCGCACGGAAAGTTTCCCCACACATACACACACACCCGCGACTGTCGGCCGCACTGGTCCCCGAGGAGGACTTTCCCACGAACTCAAGATGTGTGCGCCCCGGCCGGCCTCCTTTGTCCGCGTCTCGAGATAATAGGTACTCTAGGTATCGACCAACTTCCTGGCACGAGGCGGTAACAAGGTAAATAAGCGTGCGCAGGTAACCTGAAGGTAATTAAGGTAAGGCGGAGGCCGGGGTCGCACACGGAACGCAACGAGATACCGGGGTGGTAGCCTTACATGCTCTGCTGCGCTGCACCGGACGGCTGCTCGATCGGGGTGGACTCGCACGGTTCTCCTAGGATGCTGACCCGTCTCCAGCTAGCACGACAGTGCCGAGTCGTTCGCCGGTTCGGACCGCGTTGGGTCCCCGCGCATGCGCGGCCGCCCGCGGCCGCTCAGCTCCGCCGATCCGCTCTTCGCGCTGCCCTCGCCGCTCACGACGTCCCACGTGACGTCCGCCGCTCGTCCGCGGGACTTTCAACTGTGGCGTTCATCGCCTGGTTTCAATGGCGGTACCGGTCGGGACTCTCCGAGTTTAATACAGGTGCGCCAGGCTGGCCAGGCCTTGACTGACCGGTGCAGTGCAAGTCCCCGGCTGCGGCGTTCAGGGTCGCACATCCGCTCCGCGGTAGCGATGCTGCGTCCTTCATTCGAAGCGTGGCGGCGCGCCCTTGGCTTCCTCGTTGCGGTGGGCTCGGGGGTCTCGGCTCCCCTTGCGGGACCGCGGGACGGCCCGGCGGCGGGTCCGGACGTGACTCGGCTGTCGGCGTGCTGCTCCGTTCGGTCCCCGCCGACGCTTGGTTTCTCCCTCGTCGCGACACGTGGTCGTTACATTGGGTGGCTGGCTGCCCACCCCGCGACACTCGCCGCGCTCCTCCTATAACTTACGCCTCGCAAAGACAAATAGTGAACTTAAATATACCTCCTCGACTCGGGTCGAGGCAGCATCCCCGGCTTTCCCCTCGGCCGAGCCGTCCGGGCGGTGGACGTGACTATGTCACGTCACACTTTTAATAATATTTTTAATGCATTTCCTTTTAAGTACGAGATTATTTAAATATCTAAATATTACAGTAAATTTCCCTTAAAAAATTTATTACTTCTGAGTAACTGGGCAAACCTTGCAGAAAGATTCAATAATTGTTTTGTGTTATAATTTAAATTAAGTTAACGCAAAGATATTTAACGAAGCGGATTGTTTAGAAAATAATTTTTGTATTGTAAAATTTTGTATCGTAAAATACACAGTTTAATTTTTGTGCTTGTTTAAATTTTCATATGTTAATAATAGTTATGTCTTGGCGAAAGTTTTATCCGTTATCAAAATTTTCTGCAAGGAGGTACTTCTGACAAGAGTAAAAAGTGATTTTTAGTGCAAGAAAAAATTATTTCTATTATTACAATGCGTAAGAATATTGCACGCGACGCGCGCGAAAGCATAGCGCGGCCGCTGCGGCCGACCGCGGCCGTGCCGTCGTGCCGCCGTGCCGCCACACGTTGCGCGGCGGAGCGCTCACGCACACTATCAGGCGCGCGGCTCACCGACGTTCGCCCGGCTAAAGAACGACGCTGGTTGGACTAACTTTACTCAATGATTACGGCTTTGTTAAGCATTATAGAAAAAAGTGGTTCAGGACTTTTCGACTCAGTTTTTGACAAGGAATACCGCTATGTAGTTAGTGGGCGGTCTTTTAGTAACACCCTGTATAAGAGACTAATATACCAAAGTACATGCATGGACAGAGGGGCGTAGTCCACAGGGCCCGGGGGGGGTGGGGGAGGTGGACCTCGCTTTATACTTACAAAATACATGCGTGGACAGAGAAGCGTGTTCCACAGGGGTCGGGGAACAAAGCACATCTTGTAAGTTGAAGCGAAATTTACCCTCGTACAGGGAGGGGGGGGGGAGGGCCAAAGGCCCCCGCCCCCCCCCCCCCCCCCCCCCCCGGGCCCTGTAGGAACACGTTCCTCTGTCCATGCATGTACTTTGTAAGTTGTAAAGCAAGGGCCCCCCCCCCCTCCCCCCGATCCCTGTGGAACACGCTCCTCTGTCCAAGCATGTACTTTGGTATATTAGTCTCTCATATATATATATATATATATATATATATATATATATATCTCATTATACTCAAAGTAACTGTCGATTAACCAAATTTCATTTTGCTATATCTACTTCTATTATCTACTTTTAAATCAATGCCGGCCCCCACTTTTTTCTTACGTAGAGTTACTCAGAAAGACCTCCCCTAAAACATACTAAAATGGCGTTAAAATCGGTGAGGTGTAACCTTTTATGCATATTTACCAAATAATTTAACATTGACTTTGTTAAAGTGTACGAGGGTTGTTTGATAAGTTTGGTAAATTTGTATGAGATGGCGTCACACAATCCATTTGGTGACGTAACGCCTGGAAAGTTTCACTCTTCAACTCCCCCCAACCCCAGGCCAAATTTCAGTTAGAAGTGACGCGTTGTTCACGTTCGGTAGTCGTTTGAAGCGAGCGATTTTGCAGTCCACCAAGACAACTCGCCGTCCCACAAGTCGACCGTCGCAAAATTACATGAATTGGGTTTCGAATTGATTCCTCATCCACCCTATTCTTCGGATTTGGCCCCGTGCGACTTCTTCTTGTTCCCAAACTTGAAAACCTGGTTTGGTGGGAAGAAATTCTCGTCGAATGAGGAACTCATTGTCGCCGTCAATGAGTATTTTGCAGGCTTTGAGAAAACCAACTTTTTCGACGGTATTAAAAAATTGGAAACTCGCTGGACCAAGTATATGTATAGCCCTCGATGGAGACTATGTTGAGAAGTAAAGGCGATTTTTTTCCTAAAAATGTGTTTCTCCTGGTGGAAAATTTTTCTGAAATAATTCCACGTTTTGGAACACTTTTCAGCGAAATTTTAGCACAATTTTAACATAATTTCAACAAAATTTAATCGAATTTGAAAACAAAATTGTATATTTTTTTACGAATATTCT
The DNA here is from genome assembly GCA_035220615.1 of Leptothorax acervorum. Classification (NCBI taxonomy): domain Eukaryota; kingdom Metazoa; phylum Arthropoda; class Insecta; order Hymenoptera; family Formicidae; genus Leptothorax; species Leptothorax acervorum. The sequence continues at coordinate 24,662 of JASTWQ010000750.1, forward strand.
CAACAAACTTTACTTAAATTCGATGAATTTAAGTAAATTTCCATGAAAATATTCTTCAAAAGCAGCAAAGAAAACTTATCAATCATTGCGGTGGACGTTGGCGTGTTTGCACTGCGGTCTGGCTGCCACATTCGATATATATTAAATTATTAAATTATTACTTATTATTAATTTTTATTACTTTCAATAATAAAAATTAATGCAATATTAAATATGTTACAATACATTATATTAGGATGTTTTGACACCAAGATTCATTATTTATCTTTATATTGAAATCATTGATAATTATATTTATACAAAGTTTATGTTTTATTGGAAATTATATTTCATGTAAATGGCTGCTAACGGGCTACGAGCGGAATTATCTTGCACAATAAAACTGAATAAAACAGTTTTCACTGTTTCGATTGATACATTGAGTTGTCATGTTTAATATATAAATATAAAATAATAATATAAAATAATAACTATTTTTGAATAGCCGGGAAGATATTTTTAACAAGTTAGGGGAGACCGGGGCGAGATTGACAGTTTTTTTTCGGTGCCGATTTTTAACAACAAAATAAATAATTTTAGTTAAATGTGGTATACCGTTGTAAAGAGTGAACCTTTAGCTACAAAATTTATATAGGAAATTTTTATCTACGTCGCTTTGTTTTATCGGTATAAAGCAAAAACGACAACGGTGGAAAAATTGAAATCTCAAAAATGCCGGGGCAGAATCGTCACTCCATAAATATATAATTCCGATTGTGAAAATTGATAGGACACATTTTATTAATTATTTGTTAATAGAAAAATGTAAACATTTATTAATTAAAATGTTAAAATGTTTTATTATTTTGTGCTTTTGTGTGTGTATACGGATTCTATAACTCAAGAACTAATCAACCAAATATTAAAGAAATATATATGAAATAGGGGTAGAAAAGACTGAAAAATATAAAATTAGAAAATTTGCCAATATTATAAAAGTCCACCCCGGGTACTTACTGACGAATTAGCCCCGAACACAAGTTTCAGGTTTGATTGCTTACGAAATATTAGACATCAACGATAATGAAAAAACTACACTGGATTCGTGTTCAGCATGTATTACTCCTTATAATCACGTACCTCGAGATTTGGAGAGCAAATATTATTGCAGATATTACAAAATTTCCACGCGCAGAAAATTTCACTTTTACCTTCCGAAAACACGTTTGCCCTCGTAAAAATCATAACACGGCAGGTAACCTGCCGAAACTCCGTTGGTCACATGGGTACCATAAGCAGCGTTTACAATGTTAATAGGGAGTTCGCACAATATACAGGTTCCGAGATATTTGATTTGACGATCTCACCCCGAAGACGTTTTCGCCCCGGTCTCCCCTACTTCGTCTTTACCGAAAAGAAATAAGCATCATACAAAAAATGACAAAAACATATTTTTTTATAATATCTTTTTCGATAGCATTATAAGATGTCCTATAAGACATCTTTAAATTTGATCGAAAAAGACATTATAAAAAAGATCCCAGATAGCACAGCTGATCTTTATATGAATTAAAAAAGATCTGAATCTGATCTTTATGAATTCATAAAGATTAGCTGTGCTATCTGGGATACCTTTTCGTCATCTTTTTTATATCTTTTTCGATAAAATCAAAAGGTGTCTTTCAGACATATAAATCCTAGTACTTTGTCAAAAAGATAACTTAAGAAAGACAGCTTTTTTGTTATCTTTTAGTGTTATGTACTTTGTCTGGGCCTTTCTTTCATGTAAAAAAATAATTGTTGAAAGACCAATTTGCGCGCATTTTTAGCAATTATGCAACACTTTAAGCGAAATTTCGGAGTTTCCACATGTTTTCAGAGAAATATCACCAAATTTTCAGAATAATTTTCGGATAAAAATTTCAGTTTAATTTTACATTTTTAGCGAATATTCAGCAATTTGGCTGAAAATCTTTTTTTAGTGAATTTTCAGAGAAATTGTAGAGAAATTTCAGTAAATTTTCAGAGAATTTTTTGGAGTAATTGTAGCAAATTTTCAAACAATTTTTAGCAATTTGGCTGAAAATTATTTTTTAGCAAAATTTCAAAGAAATTTCAGCAAATTTTCAGAAAAATTTTTAGACAAATTTGCGAAGAAATTTCAGTTTAATTTCAGCGACCTTTCATTACTTTTGCTGAAAAAATTACTTTCAACGGAATTGTAACAAAATTTCAGATTATTTTCAGCATTTTTGCTGAAATACCACTTTCACCATAATTTTCGCGAAATTTTAGTAAAATTTTTCCACCAGGGATTACTTGTTTTTTTACCAAACTTATCAAACAACCCTCGTAATTACAGCAATTTGTATTTTCTTATATTGTAATAATTATATTATGTGCATATATAGCGATTGTTAATTAATAATTACTGCTAGCAAAAAGATATGGTTTCTTAAAGGTACTATTAGCGATGGAAACTGGTATAATTACTCCTACTATACACTTCAAGCGTCCGCGAAAAGAGTTGACTGCTATTATCGAAGGCAGAATAAAGATTGTTACTGAACTAACGGAATGGGAAAGTGGTTATATAGGTGTTAATTCCTTTGGATTTGGAGGGGCTAATTGTCACATATTATTACAATCAAATCCTAAACAAAAAATCAACAATGGAGCTCCGAACGATGACTTACCTAGGCTTATAACCGTATCTGGACGTACAGAGGAAGCAGTTAAAATCATTCTCGATGACGTAAGCAAATATTGTAATGACGTTTTATGTAATGACATTATATTTATTTCGAAAATAAATTCTATAACATTTATTTTTTATTACCATAATAAATATAACAAATATATAACGTAACACAAAATAAATACGGTAAAAGTTTACAATAACTTACACAGCTCGGATTACTTTGACCTTGACATATGTTGTCAAGGTCACTCTCTTGAGTGACCTTCAGAAGGTTTTAGTCGGCGGTCGCTGTTTATTAAAAAGTTATAAACAAAAAAAGTTTGGAAAATATAGCAGCTATTTTGAGTATTGGAAGGCATAAACGACTAATATTACGTTTTTTTTTAAAGCAGAGAATACTTTATTTTGCGAGTATGTGCTTCAACTTACAAAGCACATACTTGTAAAGCGCGTCACTAACCTATAAGTTAGTGGCGCGCTTTACAAGTGTGTGCTTTGTATGTGCTTCAACTTAGAGAGCACATACTTGTAAAGCGCGCCACTAACCTATAGGTTAGTGACGCGCTTTACAAGTGTGTGCTTTGTATGTGCTTCAACTTAGAAAGTTGTTTATAACCTTTTAATAAACAAAAAAAAATTTGGTGGGGAAAATTATTTAAAGCAGTGAATTGTTGGTATATTGAAAGGAAAGTTACCAATCTCTGCTTTAAATAACTTTTCTTTTAATATACCAACAATTCACTGCTTTAAATAATTTTCCCACCAAACTATTTTTGTTTATAACTTTTTAATAAACAATGACCGCCAGCTAAAACCTTCTGAAGGTTACTCAGGAGGGGGACCTTGACAACATATGTCAAGGTCAAGGTCGTTTATGCCTTTCAATACTCAAAATAACTGCTATATTTGTCAAACTTTTTTTGTTTATAACTTTTTAATAAACAGCGACCGCCGACTAAAACCTTCTAAAGGTCACTCAGGAGGGTGACCTTGACAACATATGTCAAGGTCAAAGTAATCCGAGCTGTGTAAGTTATTGTAAACTTTTACCATAAATACATTTATTTGTATAGTATCTAAATAGTATATTACACTACAAGGGCAGAAAGTTTGAGATTCCTGCACTGCGCGCTCGTGCTCGAGGCGAAGCCGAGAGCACGATGGCGCGCAGTTCAGGGCTCTCAAACTTTCTGCCCGTGTAGTGTATGCTATTTTTCTTGCTGCCTGGTCGAAAGTACGGAAGAATGACATGTGTGTGTTGAAGATATTGATGCCTGCCCCGACATTTGCGGCACGAGCGAAGCGAGTGCTGCTGGTCGGGGGCAGGCATCAAATCAAATGCATCTATAAATAAAGGTATCATTGACTAACTGTAAACAAATTTTTAGGTTATACGAGTGAAAGTAAAAGTAGAGGTTGGGGCGATGTGAATTGGGTTTGTGGTAATATTGTGGTAGGGATCTTGTCATATATTGAGTAGAGACCCTCTAATAAGAGTCTGGCCACAACTGTTGGATCGTCGCCATTTATGAGCGAAATCACACGAGAGAGAGCTCGCTGTCTCACTCGGTTGCGAAGCACTGTCTCACTCGCACACAGTGCCAGTGCACGCAACTAAGTTTTTACTCCCGCTATTCTAGATGGCGCGCATGTAGTTTAACCAAGGCATAAAAATGAGACTTTCTGCCGTGGAACCGGGGCCGAAAGTACGTACTTTCGACCGAGGTAGTAAGAAAAAGATATTTGTGCATACTTAATTGATTTTGAAATTATTTTAAATTTGCACAAAAACAAAAAGTTAATGTGTTTTCTTGAATATATTAAATAATAATAATGTATTATTAGCAAAACACTTTTTGCAAAATGATATAGTATTATCATCTTTTCTCTGTAAAATTATTCCAAGAACTATAGAATGTACATTCTTGTTACTGAATGCAGGTGCGAAATCGACCAACAGATGTAGAGTTTATATCTCTGCTACATCATGTTCATAAGAATAATATAGAAAATCACATTTATAGAGGGTATATGATAACTGGGTCTAAAATATGTCATAATACAATTAGTAAAATAGAACATTCTCCATATGTAAGAGGACCGATTTGTTTTATATTCTCTGGACTAGGATCTCAATGGTTTGGGATGAGTAAGTATAAATATATTATTATAAAATATTTTAAATATACAACATCCAACAATTTTTAAGTTATAGGATACCTATACATATTACACACACACAAACAATATAAAAATTTCAATAACATTTCGCAATTAGATAGGAAAGCATTACGATCATGACCTTAACATATTCTTAGTATGTTATCAAACTTACAATAATACATAAAAGTTTTATTTATTGCTCTATTTATTAAATACTTAATTAGGTAAAGTTAACAAAAAAAAATTGAATTCTATCCTAGAACAAATACTACAATATAGGGAGAAGCTATTAGGCTCGTTTCTTGTATATTGTTTCCAATAACTTTAAAATCTAAATGGTGTGTGTGTAAATGCGCGGATGCATGTATACATAATATATAAATTTAAAAACTTTATTAAAATTTTAATAGGTCGCGCTCTAATGAAATTCCCAGTGTTTGCCAAGGCAATCCAGAAATGTGATACCGCTTTAAAATCTTATGGCATACTACTTACAGATATTTTAACAAGTGATGATAAAAATAATTTTGATAATATCATTAATTTATTATTGGGTCTCATTGGATTACAAGTAAGAAGACGAACCCAAATAGCACAGCTGATCTTTATGAATTCATAAAAATCAGCTGTGGTATCTGGGGAACTCTTTGTTTGAACGTTATAAATGTATATTTTTTATATACCATATATATATATATATAAAAGATAATTAAATATTTACTTTATAATTCTAATCTTTATTTAAACCGAACGGAAAGATAATTCTTTTATATGTATCGTAGATTGGATTGGTCGACCTTTTAACATCTATTGGTATCGTTCCCGACTTTATAATTGGTCATTCCATTGGTGAAATAATCTGTGGATATACTGATGGATGCTTAACGGCCGAAGAAACAATTCTGTCGGCCTATTTAGTCGGTTTAGCACTTTATGAGACGAAAATAATTAGTGGCTCCATGGCTGAAATTAATCTCGATCTTGAAACCTTAAAAGTTATGTGTCCTTCGGATATCGATATAGCTTGTTACAATAATTCTTTTAATTTTATCGTGAGCGGACCAAGAAATTCTATAAAAGCATTTCTCACCAAACTGCAGGTATATTAATGCTTATAAACAAATAATCGTTTTTTTGCTTAGTTTCTTTAAACCGTTTTGTTACAACAACCAATTAATAATATTTATAAATTTATTTATTGTTTTAGGCTAATAACATTTCTATAAAAGAAATTTTTTGCGGTTGTATACCCTTTCATAGTCGTTACATCAAACCTGCTGCAGCTAAGATTAAAGAATACTTGAACCGGATAATACAACAAAAAAAGTTTGGTAGCTCTAAATGGCTAACAACATCCGCTAACCACTATTCTAATTTGTGTTTACCTTTATGTTCAAAATATTATACAAATTATTTATTATCCCCGGTACTATTCACAAAGGCAATAAGTTTGATTCCAAGTGATACAGTGACGATAGAGATATCGCCTCAGAACATTCTTCAACAGATTTTAAACAATTATTTATGCTCTACAGTAACAAATGTAGCCTTATATGAACGTACCGCAGATTACAGTGGTGAAATACTTTTAGAATCAATCGGAGAACTCTATAATGCAGGATTGCAGCCACAGATTGCAAATCTTTATCCGACAGTAGAATTTCCTGTAAGTCGCGGTACCCCAATGATTTCTCCTCTTATAAGGTATGAATATTTTGCGTTTATATACAAATGGATAAAAATCGCCGAAAAATAGATATATTCATATTTTTAAAACATTAAATAAATTAATTAAAAAAGAAATATGTTTAACATAATATTAAATTAGAATTCTGATCTTCTTTCCAAACTTTATTAGTTTTATTATCTAATCTTTAAATCACGTCTGTATTTTAAAGTTATTCTATCACCTAACTTCTCACAATGATAAATGTATCCTTTTCTGTATGTACATATGTTGATTCTTTCATACCTATTGCAAAGAGTACCTAAAGAATAGTGAAATTTCAGATTTAGTGCTTAAATTTTACATCAAATCTTGAATTGACTAATTTCGGCAATTAATTCGTTTACAGGAAAAATATGTAATAATTATATAAAATAAATTTTAATGACGTTTACAGATGGGATCATTCAGAAGACGTGTTTTTGATGAGATTTTGTAATAGAAAGATAATTGATAAAAGGGAAACAGTTGTCAGTATTAGTACAACTGATGAAGAATTTGCGTATTTAACGGGCCATGTCGTTAATGAAAAGAATTTATTTCCTGCTATGGGGTATCTTTTTTATATCTGGGAGATGATCGCATCGTTAAAAAACCAAGAATATACTGATACACCAATTGTATTTAAAGACGTTAATTTTATTCGTGCTACAGTACTATCACAACAAAATGAGATTGAATTAACTCTGTCGATCCTAGAAGGTAATATTATTACGTAAACAATTAATTTTCTTATGTATTAAATTTTAAGATTTATGCCACTTTTTAATGCAATATTTCTATACTATATTTAAAGTATATAAAAAATAATATACTGATGAGAATAACTAAACAAAAACAAAATTTTTTATTTTACAAAACAACTGCTTTTGTAAGGTATGCAGCCCTATGTCGATATAATCTCGTTCACTTGATTTATTATAACATATTATGTTTAAAAATTTTATATGTATATCTAGGTACCAGCAGGTTTGAAATAACCGAAGGAGATAACGCTGTTGTTACTGGAACAGTACAAATTCCAACAAATATTGAAAATAAAAATATATCCTCTAATATTGCTAAATGTGTCGATGAGGAAGAAGAAATGAATACAAAAGACATCTATAAGGAATTAAGACTTCGTGGTTATCAATATGCCGGAGCTTTTCGTGGATTAAAAAGTGCATCGGTTACGGGATCGAACGGTCATATTGCATGGACATCTAATTGGGTGGCATTTATGGACAATATGTTACAGATCATGATTTTAGGGCAGAATTCAAGAAGCCTTTTGGTTCCAACAAGAATTCGCAAACTGACTATCGATCCTAAATATCACATACAGCAAATTCAGGATTATCCAATTGAAGAAAGACGTAAGTAAAACAAGTGATACAATGTGGCCAATTGTCTGACAAATCAATTTCATTTGCTACGTTGCAGAATTCTCTGTTCGTCATCACAAGACTTTTGATGCTATAATATCTGGAGGAATAGAAATTTGTGGCATTGTGGCTACTCCTATATCTCGCCGACAAAAAGTAGTTAATGCCGTTTTTGAAGAATACAAATTTGTTGCTCATCGTGATTTAGAAACTATGTCGTTACAAGATGCAATAAGAATGTCGGTACATATTGCACTTGAATGTTGCAATATAATGAATGTTAAAATTATTGAATTTGTCGATGATAGTGACAAAGTGGCACCAGAAGATTTAAATTCTCCACTTGTTAGTGATATCTTAAATGATTTACCGCTGATTCGACATCATACCAGACTCGTGACGACCTACGAGAAAATCCCAAATATCTCTTTGCCCAACAACGTTTCAACCACGGAGATTACTAAGTTGTCGAAAGACGAGAATTGTTTAATGGTCATTGGTTTCGATATTCTGACAAAAAATGATAAAAAATTATATCAACAGTTATTGTCTCTGTTAATGCCGCAAGGTTTTCTACTGACTCTAGAGGAATCCGGTGCGGTCTACGATTATTCATGTCTGAAAAAGTATGAGTTGTATGTCGTACTCGAGAAACAAATAAATAAAAAAAAGCTTTTACTATTAAGAAAAACGCAAAATATTGCACGAAACCAACGGATAGTACAAGTGAATAATTATGAGTTTACTTGGGTCGATGAACTAAAATCAATCATGAGTGTGCAAAATGAGACTGGTGTAGATATGGAGATAATACTCGTCTCGAAAAAAGACTCCGAATGCGGGCTACTCGGACTTATTAATTGTTTGCGAAGAGAATCAGGTGGCGAAATAATTAGAGGCATATTTATTCAAGATGACAAAGCTCCTACTTTTTCTTTGCAAGAGCCATTATACGCGAAGCAGCTGAAGTTGGATCTACCTATCAATATTATACGTTCCGGTAACGTTTGGGGATCATACAGGCATTTTCCATTACCATCATTGGAACCAAAACTCGTACAGAATGCTTATGTTAAACAGATGGTACGTCGAGAAGTATAATTTTGTTGTATTTTATTATGGATAATAATCGTGTATATTTAATTGTGACAGGTACATGGGGATCTGAGTACTCTTTGTTGGGTACAGAAAAGAATGCCTTCATACATTAAGTGTGAGGACATTGTTAATGTAATTTATGCGCCTCTCAACTTCAAAGACATTATGCTGGCTACTGGTAGAATCACCGCCGAATCTATCGGATTATTCAAACGCGAATGTAATAAATTGGGTAGCCCCATTGGCTTGGAATTTGTTGGGTCTGATACGCGTGGACGCAGAATAATGGGGATGTGCTTTGCATACGGGTAAAATAATGATTGTTTTTATTAAAAACTATAATCAATAAAGAACACTATTTACAATTATTAACAGTATTAATTTAAAAATTACAATAATCTCAATTTTATTAGATTAAAGTTAATTTTTAGTAAAAAAAAACATGCTTCAGATAAAGTAGAAAAAAAGAACTGATATATTTCAAACTTTCTATACTATGTGAAATATAACGCTTTGTCGTAGTATATGCTGTAAAGAATAAAGATATGCAAAAGTTATCAAATAAACATGAAGGTATAGCATAAATAGTTGTCTTTCGAAATCCTTAAAAAGTTAACAAATTATCAGGGCACTTACAAAATTTCCAAAATTCTCAAAATTTTAAGCGTAACAGATTGAACCGCAAAAATCTACGGTACGACAAGGCGTTCTATTATAATAAGTATAATTACAACATAACTTAAGACACACGCAAACAATATATAATATACACATATACTGTAGATATATATATATATATACAGTACCGTGCAAAAGTTTGCGTACTTTTGATTTTTTTTACTTAACTTGGTTTTACGCCATCTGACGTATCTTTGTGAAGAATGATCGCAGAGCATTGTTAGACTTTCGAATGCTTCAAAACTCGTTTAAAAAATGCTAATACCGGCGGCAGAATACAGTTTTGTAGAAAAATGACCTTGAAATGCGTTCCTCGATTTAAATTGTCATAACTCAGTAAAAAAAAAGGTATTGTAATGATTAAAAAAGCATTTTAAAGAGGAAATGTTATATTTTATGATACAATCAATAAAATTTGGAAAATAAATTTTGCTCTCCTTGTGCACGCTACCAAAGTTGAAGTTTATTTTTTTTCTTAAATTTTGCAAGGTTTATTTTAAATTAGCTCCGTTTGTGTATCTTCTCAGAGAAACGAACCTTGAAGCATTCGAAAATTAAAAGCTGAGGATTTAAGTTTTATAAGCGTTTCTCTGCAAAGATTTTACTACAAACGGTGCTAATTTAAAATAGACCTTGCAAAAATAAAGAATAAACTTCAACTTTGATGACGTGCACAGGGAAAACAAAATTTATTCTTCAAATTTTATTGATTGTATCATAAAATATAACATTTTCTTTTTAAAATGCTTTTGTAATCATTTCGCTACCATTTATTTTTTACTGAGTTATGACGATTTGAAGTGAGTAGTGCATTTCAAGGTCTTTTTTCTACAAAACTGTATTCTGCCGCCGGTATTAGCATTATCCAAACAAGCCTTAAAGCATTCGAAAGCTGAGAATTTAAGCTTTAAAACGTTTTTTTAAACATCGCTCTGCGATCATTCATCAGAAATATAGTCAGATGGTGTAAAACCAAGTTAAGTAAAGAAAATCAAAAGTACGCAAACTTTTGCACGGTTCTGTATGTATATATATACATATATATAGTATATATATATATATATATATACATGCACTTTCAAAAATTATTATGTTTAGAGGCATAACAAACATTTGCGTGCCCGACGAATATCTCAGTTGGAACGTACCTGACGAATGGACAATGGAAGATGCAGCAACGGTTCCGTGTGTGTATATCACGTGCTATGACGCCTTGTATATAAAGGGTAAAATAAAAAAAGAAGACAAAATATTGATCCATTCGGGTACTGGAGGCATTGGTCAAGCTGCGATCCATCTTGCGCTTCACGAAGGTTGCGAAGTGTTCACGACAGTTGGAACTGTCGATAAACGGCAATTTATAAGAGAAACGTTCCCTTCTATTCCCGACGATCATATCGGAAACTCTCGAGATACAAGCTTTGAACAAATGATTATGCAGCGTACAAGAGGTCGTGGGGTGGATATCGTGTTGAATTCCTTAGTTGAAGAGAAATTGCAAGCATCTGTTCGTTGTTTAGCAAATGGTGGCCGTTTTCTAGAAATTGGGAAATTTGATATGGTTTCCAATAATCCGTTGCACTCGTCTATTTTCTCTAGAGGCATAAGTTTCTACGGTATTTTATTAGATAAATTAAATTTATCAAGTTTAGAACGAAAGGAAAACTTGTCGAAAAAAATAGCAGAAGGTTTAGAAAATGGAGCTATTAAACCGCTGTGTAGAAAAGTATTTGGAAGAAATGAAATGGAAACTGCCTTTAGATATATGGCCGCTGGAAAACATATTGGCAAGGTAAAATTATTTCTTAATATATACAGAAATATTTAATTTTATAATACAAAATATTTTATCATGTCAAATTAGAAACATTCCTTTCAAGATAGTAACAAATGTAGGTTTAATTAAATTACATTTAACCAAAAAACTGTTTGTACTTATATTAATAAATAACATTAATTATTCACTTTTTATTATTATTCTAAAACACAAACACATAGCTTTGTTCACTTCTACTTTAAATATTATAGATAAATGTTATTTCTTGCAGTAAAATTAAATCATAAAATGCAATGTTAATACCAAATAAATAATGAAAAATAAAACAATGTTAATAATAAAGAAAGAGATAAAATGTTTATTATTTATAATTTATTGCTTTATAGTAATGATTGTATCTTAACTGTTTATTCGTAGATAATAATAAAGGTTCGAGAAGAAAATGAGCCTTTGGATGCACCACTACTCGCTCATCCACAATATTATTGTCTAGAACACAAATGCTACGTTATTTTGGGTGGACTAGGTGGTTTTGGTTTAGAGCTAGCAGATTGGTTGACTCTTCGAGGTGCAAGAAATCTGATACTGACATCACGGTCTGGGATTAGAACCGGTTATCAGCAATCGAAAGTAAAACTGTGGCGATCTTACGGTGTGGATGTACAGATCGTTACAGTCAATGATACTATGAACCATGAAGACTGTGAATCTATATTAAAATTTGCTGAGGAAAGAGCACCGGTGGACGCCATATTTAATCTTGCAGTTGTTTTAAAAGATTGTGCATTCCAAAATCAATCACCGCAAACGTTCGAGGATTCATTCAAATCAAAAGCATGGATGACGAAAAAAATTGACAAATTGTCGAGAAAGATCTGTCCACAACTTCGACATTTTGTCGTTTTTTCCTCCGTTTCATGTGGAAGAGGAAACGCAGGCCAGACAAATTATGGAATGGCAAATTCCGTAATGGAGAGAATCTGTGAGAAGAGGATGGAAGAAGGATTACACGGTTTAGCAATACAATGGGGTGCTGTTGGTGATGTCGGACTCGTAGCAGATATGCAAGAAAAAAATAAGGAATTGGTTATTGGAGGTACATTGCAACAACGAATATCTTCCTGTTTGGATACATTACAAGTATTCCTGCTACAGGACCGACCTGTCGTAAGCAGTATGGTTGTTGCTGAGAAAGCAACGGTTGGCGGATCAATGAATATTTATGAAACAGTTGCTCTTATCATGGGTAAGCAATTTTAAACAGAGCTAATATAAAGAAATATCTAAAATATTTACTATTATTATCACAAAATGAGTTTTAGATTCCTTATATATTGTATATATTTTTGGTGTTTTTTAACACAATCGTCATTATGCCATACCTAGTAGTAGTTTTAATCACATAATTATCGGTCTAATGAAGGTTTGTAGGCATTATATATATGTATATAGACATTTACACAAGAAAAATAATGTAGAGATACGCAATATATTATAAAAGTACAAAAAAGGAAATGAGTTGAGTACATCCAAAGATGGTAAAAAAATCCAAGTATATTTTATAGTGTTTTTACGCAAAATTATTTTATAAATATTATTAGGCGCAAGAATAAAATATTTATTCAAAAAATGCAATGCAATGAACTAAATATAATGCCATAAAAAAGAGGTAAAATCAAAATGTTATTACAAATATATTTATTCAATAAGTAATATTTTGTAAAATATATTTTATGCGCAAAATTAAATTTAAAGCACTACGTAGGTATATACAATATTTTAGGAAACTATCTCTCACAATTGCAGTAGACTTAACCCATTACAATATTAAGTGTAAAAGGACCGTTATGTTAACAATCAATATAGAGTAAACTTGCCAATTACGGTTTGAGCTTACAAGGGAAGGGCCCGATGTGTTGTTGCTGAGATCTAAATAATACTATTATATTTGGTTTAAGGATGATAAATAAAGGTGCCTAGCAAAATTTTAGCTGCTATGACCCACAGGTGTGGACGGCCCGGTAAAAAATTTTTTATATATTGTAAAAATATAAATATATATATAATTATATATCAAGTATGTCCATACATGTTTTTTTCTCTTCTATAATCTCTGTTCGTATATATTACAGGAAAAAGAATAAAAAGGAGAATCTAAAAATGACTAAAGCGATCATTTTTGCATTGTATTTTTTATAAAAAATGAAGTTTAAGGTAATGAGAAAAAACTTGTCTACATATAATCATATATAAATGTAACAGTTGTTATATATGATTATATATAGGCAAATTTTTTCTCATTACCTTAACCTTTACTTTTTATAAAAAATTTAATGCAAAAATAATTTTTTCAATTATTTTTAGATTTTTCTCTTTATTCTTTTTCCTGTAATATATACGAATAGAGATTATAGAAGAGGAAAATACATGTATGGACATTTTTTATATATAATTATATATATATTTATATATGTTTATATATATTTTTATAAAAAAAATTTTTTACTAGGGGGAGGGGGAGTACAAGGGAGCTAACGTTACATATCCTGGTTCCGCTAACAAACAGTATAGAATGGAGGAGTAAATAAAATGTTAACTTTATCTGGTTAACACAATGTTATAATATATGTCATTCTAATATGCCTTATGTGAAATCAGCGTTTATAAAAATCCATGTGTTTTCTTTGTCTCCTATTGTAGGTACTTGCAATCTATCTTTGAAGACTTTATCTTCTGCTATATAATATAATAGCGCAAATAAAATTCTAATATAGTGCACTGGAAAGAACGTAACAAAATATGGTTACCACTAAATTTTAAGGTGTTATTGACTATATATTATAGCAGAAGATACAGGTCTTCAAAGATAGATTGGAAGTACAATAGAAGACAAAGAAAACACATAAATTTTCATAAACGCTGATTTCACGTAAGGTGCATATTAGAATGACATATATTATATTATTATAACATTGTGTTAACCAGATAATGGTAATATTTTATCTACTCCTCCACTTTATACGGCTTGTTAGTAAACCAGGATGTGTAACGTTAGCTCCCCTGTACTCTCCCTTCCCCTGATAAAAAAATTTTTTCTATAAAAATATATAAAAACATATAAATATGTATATATAATTATATATCCATATACATATATGTCCATACATGTTCATACATGTTATTTCCTCTTCTATAATCTCTGTTCGTACATATTATCTGCAGGAAAAAGAATAAAAAGAAGAATTTAAAAATAAATATATATATTTATATACGTTTTTATATATTTTTAAATAAAAAATTTTTTACCGGGCCGTCCACACCTGTGGATCATAGCAGCTAAAATTTTGCTAGGCACCTTTATTTATCATCCTTAAACCAAATATAATAGTATTATTTAGATCTCAGCAACAACACATTGGGCCCTTTTCTTGTTAGATCTTTTAGTAGCTTATTATTATTTTTGTATGTGTTGAACATATTTCCTCCCAACCTTAGAAAACTGCGTGCCGGCTAAAATTGTTTTACAACACAGCTTTAGTAAATCCCCTTCTCCCCCTAATTAAATTGATTCAATTTAATTTTTGATTTAAATAACTGTGCAGAAGAATCTAAGGTTAAGGTTTTTCTACACGGAAAAAAATAATTTGCTAGCACAGCAGATTTTACAATAAACATTTTTTAATCAAACAAACATATTCCCCCATATTATCATGTTAAAAAAGAGAATAGACTATATTTTTCAATTATCGTTGTAGCTGCAATCATATTTCAGCAGTTTGGTTGTCATTTTCAATCATGATTCGATTTATCATTCATACGTTACTTGTTCACCCTTATTCTCTTTAACTCACAACCAGTATTATAAATATAAACAGCTTTCAATACAACAGTGGAATCACAGAAAGACACTTCAAAATGATGAGACTGAATCTCTACCGACTAGGCACAAACCGATAGTACACAAAACGCAGAAAACGCTTGCCGTTAAACCGATGAATTCATGGCGATCCCAAATACGATCCCGTCCATTCTTCGGTCTCTTTTGGTGTAAACAGTTAATAACTAGATTTTTGGGTCACGCTATAGGTCAGGTCACGATCAGGTCGCTGGGTGTAAACGTAGTCATGCTGAGCTTTCGCGCGCGTAGCAACCACAAACACTGGTCCGTCTCTTCTCGCCGAATCGCGCGAATGCACGTTGATTCGCAAATTTTATTAATTAATAACTCATTATTTATTGTCATAATCACTAAACGGTTATGTCATAACGCCAGGACTTTCCTATACAATTTAATCCGTTTTACTTATACTCTCTGCGGGTGCTACACTTAAGTATTATCAGACATCCTGTATAGATCGCCTGTGTTTGCTAGTTTTTGCTCTTCCATTGCTTGAAGACTAGATAAAACTTTTCCTCGCTTACATCTCTTATATATTATTTAAAAGTTTCTTTAGCGTCTTACAACATTAGAAAACTTTCCAAAAATTTGAAGGACTTCACAAATAAAATGTACACTAATATGTGCTAATTAGAGAATAATTAACAATGTTCCCAATTATTAAGTATTTGTATAAAAATGGCTGAGTTTATAATCATATAAAAAATGTAACGCATTAAATCTTACATTACAGTTTTAAATTTATTGCTATTCGATTTTAGAAAATTAAATAAAGAGACATGAAATTTATTTAACTATATAATTCTTACTTTATTTCTCAAAATAGGATTGAAGAACATAAGCGCAGTGCCACCAAACGTACCATTGGCCGAAATGGGTATGGATTCGATGATGGCAGTTGAAATTAAACAAACTTTGGAAAGAGAGTTTGATATTTTCTTGACAGCGCAAGACATTAGAACTCTAAATTTTGTTAAACTTAAACAAATGACAAATACAGCCGAACCAGGAAAGATACATGACACAAAATACACTGATACAAGTCATTTGGAAGGTTCTGACATGCTGATTCAAAAAATGAAGGATTCAGACTTTGTTTCAAATATCCTTGTAGAACTTGCCACAAAAAAGGAGGATGGTAGGGATAATATATTTCTCTTACCAGGAATCGAAGGGAGCTTAAGCGTATATAAATCTATAGCATCAGGAATTAAATCTTCGGCAACGTGTTTGCAACATGGTGTACTTAATATCCCTGAAAGTCATTCAGTGATGAAATCAGCCACTTATTTGCTGCCTGTAAGACGTTTTATATTGTTTAAAATTTTTATATTGATTTTTTTTTGTAATTTACATAGATAAATAATATTTTATAATCACAAATTTTTTTTTCATATTACTACAGCTCATACATTCATATTTATTTGTTTAGCACGTGTTGGAGAAGATAAAAGATCAAAAAAATTTCCTAATAGTTGGCTATTCTTTTGGATCCTTAATTGCCATCGAATTAGCAAGATTATTAGAAGCTAATAATTTCTTAGGACGGTTAATACTAATAGACGGAGCTCCTGAACAAATGAAAATTTTAATTAATCAATATATGGTCTTTTCTTCACAAGAAAAGTTACAAAATATAATATTACTTACAATAACAGAAATGTATACCACAATTAACAAAGAAATGGTCATTTCTTTGAAGAAATGACCATTTCTTTGTTAACTGTGGTATACATTTCTGTTATTGTAAGTAATATTATATTTTGTAACTTTTCTTAAATGTATACCACAGTTAACAAAGAAATGGTTAGTAAATTATAAAAAAGGCTCTTTAACTTTTTACTATAAAAATTATTTATATAAATTTAATTTCGTATAAATTTAAATAAAATAAGAACACACATAAAGTAGACATTCATAAAGTAGTAGGGGAGACCCGGGCGAGTCGGTCAGTTTTTTTTCGGTGCCGATTTTTAATAACAAAATAAATAATTTAAGTTAAATGTGGTATACTATTGTAAAGAGTGAACCTTTAGCTACAAAATTTATATAGAAAATTTTTTTGTACGTCGCTTTGTTTAACCGGTATAGAGCAAAAACGACAACGGTGGAAAAATTGAGATCTCAAAAATTGGAGGATGGATTGGTCCCCCCCATAGGGCGGATCGGTCACACTGCATTTTTAATAGAAATACGTACATCTAATCCTGAAAAATGATAGGATACATTTCAATAAATGTTTTTTAAGAGAGAAATGTGAAAATTTATTTTTAAAAACCTTTATGCGGAACATATTATTAAAAAAGAATTGTTTTATTCCATAAAACAATTTAGGCACGTGAATACAGATCCTGACAAGCGCACGCATGTGTTGTGTGCCCTACGCTCGCACGCAATGCACTCTTTTGTATATGTTCTTCTTGGGGTTAACTTCTCTGAGCACACGCAGCACGTATCCAAGTCCTCGTCAGAATCCGACCGCTGCTGCTTCCTTGATTTCGATTTACGCCCACTGCTCGTCGAGGGCTGCGGTTCTGATTGCGTGGCATTTTTTCTTGGCCGGCCTTTCTTTCTCGGCGCAGTGGCAGGTGTAGATTTTGACGTTGTCTTTCTCGTAGTAGGTTTTACTTTTTTTTTCCGCATGGACTCCGCCTGCTCAGCTGCCAATTCCATCATTTCAGGCAAGTCAGTAAGAACGGCGGTCTTTCTTCGTTTTCGTCCTTCACGAGTCTGTTGCCTCGGAGCGGCCTTAGGAAAGGCTCGAATACTTTGAAGCGTCGCGCTCAAGTTCTGTGTATCACCAGGACGAGACATGGAAGAAGCCGAGGGGTCGAATTCATTCTGGTCGGCTGCTTCGGGTTCGGTTGTCTCCGAATCGGCTGTGTCCGGGTCGGCTGCGTTGAGGTTGGCTTCTTCGGGATGAGCGGAAGTAGAAGGCATCTCCCTATCCGTAACGCTGCTCGGCAAAAATTCGTATTCCTGGAAAATGTCCGGGTTGAATGGAGAAATTCCAGTGCATTCAAACTCGGACACAATATTCTGATGCGTTATGGAGAGTGGCAGTGCTTTAGCCACGATTCCGGGGATGTCGTATATCGTCATTGTTCTACCAGGATTCGATGTCATCCAGTAATCGCACTGTGCGTGTACACTTTTCTTTAACGGGCCATACACGGTGCGATCCAGCGGTTGCATTTTGTGCGAGCAATGCGGCGGTAATAATAGGAGAACGATTCCAAAATTTGATTTGAACGATTACAAAATTCGAGACCAGCGATGGACAAATGTGATTCGTGATTGTCGAGTATCAGTAAAACTGGGGCGTCGACGGAAGCACGCACATGGGACTGGAAAAACTGTAAAAACTCGACAAAATGCTCCGCGTTCATCCAGCCACTTGGATTCGCTTTACCTGTGCAGCCTGGTGTTCCGCCGTTAAGGAAATGTGGTTTGAATTTTTTACGAGGAAAAATAAAAAATGGAGGTAGAGAACGCCCGGTTGCTGACACCGCCATCGCCAATGTTACGAGAGTTCCTCTTTCCGCAGAAGTCACTCGCCCGATTTGTTTCACTCCTCGACGTCCGATGACTCTATTCGGTGTCTGAACGGTTGTTACTCCCGTCTCATCCATATTCCATATGCAGTGAGCCTGGAAATGATGAGAAACGTTATTTTCGACCAAAACATTTATTCATCTAATATTATAATTAATAATATAATTAACACACCTGGAAATGATGTTTATTCATCAGAGATCTCAGCAGCGTGAAGAACCTTTCCACATTTGTTCGATTGAAACTGGTGGCACGTGCTAAACTTGTCGCTTCTGGTTTGCGTATGGATAATACTGGATGTCGTTTGAGAAAGCTGCTTAGCCAACCTTTACCGGCCATGCGAGCGGTTTCCCACGATGCTGATACCTTCAGATTCAATTGTTTGGCAAAATCAAAGGCTAAACCACGGGTTTCCTTCGCTGATAGCCCAAAGTACATATCGTTGCAATGTACTAAGTATTCCACCAAAGTTTTTTCACTTTCCGCGTTCATAACCTACATTTGAAATTAAGACGTTGCATGAATATCAACTTTGCTGAGCAGAGTGCATGCTTTTAAAAATTAATAATTGTTAAATACTCACCGTTACGCCTCCTTCATGTAGTACGACCACGTCATCCACGTGTTGTATTTCATCCTGGTTCTTCTTTAGCCACCTGTTCAACGTGGTTCTCGGGACACCGAACTGTTTTGCGGCTGCATGAGCGCTCATTTTATCTCTCTTCACCGCCACAACTGCATTCTTCAGTTGCTCCTTGTCGACGGGAGTCGTTTTGCGACGATACGTGTGTACCATTCTTTCCCTGCAATGACAATGACGCACGTGCAACGGACAACACAAGGAAACCTAACCTAACATCGCCGTGAGCTGAAGTCGTGCGCCCGGCGCGCCACACTGACGAGACTGCCCAATCCACCCGCAGTGCCTACTGACCGATTAGCCCTCAACACAAGTTTCAGGTTTGATCGCCCACGAAATATTAGACATAAACAATAATAAAAAAACTACACTGGATTCGTGTTCAGCATGCATTACTCTTTATAATCACGTACCTGGAGATTTGGAGAGCAAATATTATTGCAGATATTACAAAATTTCCACGCGCACAAAATTTCACTTTCACCTTCCGAAAACACGTTTGCCCTCGTAAAAATCATAAGACGGCAGGTAACCTGCCGAAACTCCGTTGGTCACATGGGTACCATAAGACGCGTTTACAATATTAATAGCGAGTTCGCACAATATACAGGTTTCGAGATATTTGATTTGACCTATTCACCCTCTGGACCGATTCGCCCTGGTCTCCCCTACACATAAAGTAGTACACTCATTGCAATGTGAGTATTCAACACAAAATTCCGTATTTAAAAAAGTAAAACAAAATGTTTGCCTCATCTTGTTTTGTGTATATGCACACATATATACATCAGAAAATAAAGATAAACAATGTCTTCCAAGTATATAAAAAATGTTTATAAATGTATATTAAGTAAAAAATAACTATTTTTTTAAATAGATTTAAAATTTAAAAAACACTTTTGCAGATGCTGTAATACATATTTAATTGAATTGTATTTTAATTTTCTGTGACATTGTGAGTTCATGCAAAAATTCCAAGTATAAAGCAGATTTAAAATCAATCTTCAAAAGTTTTGGAGAATCCAATAAAACAAAACGCAGATATTATTTTTAATTTAGCATATTTTTTATTACTAATCATACAATGTATAAATATTGTTTTTTACAGTTTTTGTTAGAGTTGAATAAATGTAACACATGGGAAGAGAAATTAAAAATATTTCATGTTTACTTTCCAAAGGAGTTAAATATATTGACCATCGAAAATCAAAAACTTGTATGTTTGACAATTTACAATCATATAATTGCTATACAGGATTATAATATATCTTCATTACCTCGCCTTAAATCACCTATAACATTGCTAAAACCCACATTTCCGAGCGTCTCTTTTACTGAAGAGGATTATGGTCTACGTAAGGTAAATCTAATTTGGATGGAAGTTTTTGAAATAAGACTATGATTTTAAAAATAATGAGAAGCTTTATAACAAGAAACTTATTTTCAGGTTACTGAAGGTAAAGTGCAAATTCATTATGTGGAAGGTACTCATATCACAATGATGGACAACGACAAAGTTATATCAGCTATTAATGAAGAATGGATAGAAGATGATAAGATAGAAGATAACTGATCACTATCTCTTGTAATGGATAGATTGTTTTCACAATTATAAAAATATATAAATTAAATTATTCTAGATTTTTGTATTATTAGATTTTTGTGTTTAACAACATATTTTAAGAAGAATTGAATTAATAATTGAATTTAATTCTTCTTAAAATATGTTGTTAAACACAAAAATCTAATAATACAAAAATCTAGAATAATTTAATTTTTATATTTTTATAACTTTGAAAACAATCTATCCATTACAACAGATAGTGATCAGTTATCTTCTATCTTATCGTGCATAAAAGATAATAAGATAGAAGATAATATAATACAATAAATATATACATATACTTACTTTATATTAATTGGGAGTTGTGGTGATATAAATATATAATATATATTTTACTAAAATATTATACATAACACAATATGTAGTATGTAAATACGTATATATTAATATAATATGTATATATAATAAATGTAATAACATTTTTTTCTCTCCCTCCTTCTCTCCCTCTCTCCCACTCATCCTTATTTCTCTCTCTTTCTCACAGAGAGAAATATTCTTTAATTCTGTCTGTACAGGTGGGGCAAAACAAGGTACTTAATGTTTAATATAAAAAATATTCATCTTTATCAACACAAATCCTTTCATTGAATCCTTCTTTACATATAATGGTTGACTAACAAACATGTATGTGCGCGAGCGGGAAAGGGAGAAGAAGGATGAAACGCAAAAGAAATCCGGACACGGAATTGTAATTGTCTATGTACAAGTTTATATAGCTTTAATTGTCTATATTTACAATATGTACACGTTCCGCGATGACGGAATTAGATTCGATTCCGCGAGCCACGGAATGTCGAGCTCAGTAAAGAAGCATTTTCAAGGTAACACTCTATACTTTCATGTGCATTTTGTCCCATTGGACTGTGACACCCATAGACTTAGGGGGAGTCCGGGAGACTTGACCATACGGGACAGTTGAATCACTTTAAATATCTTGTTCAAATTTTGCGAAAAACGCGCGATTGTCAAGCCGCAACGTACGGGTCATCTGCCGCTACTATGTCACGTGACAACAAGTTGCTCGGCAGTGCATTTTGGCTGTGAGTGAGATAAATGTGTTTTAACGTGCTCGGAGTAAAAAAAAATATTCTTGTTTATTTTATCGTCACACTTTTATATGTCAAGATTTGTAAAAACATTATACGTTATTTACACCATATATTATCGTAGTTTAAGGTAGAGTTAGTGTTTTTATCCTAACATTTTTATTTTTTCTGCAAAACTGTATCAAAGTCAAGATGGTACCGGGTGGGAGATTTAAACCACCTAAACTTATTCCAAGAATTTCTATTTAATTTATAAATAATTGATCTCAAAATGATTATTTTTAGTTAATTTAAGTGTTTGAGACATTCTATTTTGGTTATTTTTTGTTAATTGTGAAAATTAATGAAAACCATGTGAAGGCATAGATGTTTAGTTCAGTTTTTATTTTTTGTTGATTTTGTTTAAAAAGCTCAATTAAAACATTATAGATGTGATTTTAATGTTTAAATTTGTGAGTTCTTAATATAGACTAGTCTAAATATATTTTTATTATTTTTTCCACAAGTTTATAGGGTATGGTCAAATCTCCCTATACGGTGGGTCATGTCTCCCACCCCTTGGGGAGAGATGAACCAAATCTCGTTTTTTGTTTTAATTAATATAACACTTACGTTTATAAACTTACTAGCTGGTTACCCGGGCTTTGTCTGGGGTCGTTTTTCTTCAAACGACTTTCATTTGTGTTTCAATATCCATATTGTGGATAAACATAAGGAGTGTGTCGGGTGGTTAATTTAAGGTGGTAGTTTAACTTTTCCGTTTGAACAACACATTCCAGGTGCTTAAGTTTTATACTTTTTGACTTGACAATGACCACATATTGCATCCATTTTCCCAATTATTACTCTCGGAAGAAATTGATATTCGTAATTTGGATCATAACTAAATGCCTCTAATTTCAAATCGGACCGCATAAATGTTTTCCTTAATTGAACATGTCGTAACCGGTCTTTTTCTACTCGAGTTTCACGCTATTGAGTAATTTCTGCTTTTCCGATATTTTACTTACCGATCTGCGACTTTATCCCTTGGTTTTTGCCGGGCGTTTTTGCGGGAATTTCGAGATTGTTTGCTCGCATGTAACATAATTCGTTGTCTTCCGCAAATACCACATACTTACAATATTTTTTGTAAAACCTATTGAGAAAGTTCAATTTGAGATTGAAATTAAATTTAAATAAGAAATAGTATTCAACAAATACTGTAATCATCCCTTGGTTTTCCCGGGCGTTTTTCAGGAATTTTGAGATTGCTTGCTTGCGATGTACACAGAACTTCGATATTTCACTTAAAAAATGTCCGGGAAAACCAAGGGATAAAATCGGTAATCGATAAGTAAAATATCGAGGTTCTGTGTACATCGCGAGCGAGAAATCTCGAAATTCCCGAAAAAACGTCCTGGAAAACCAAGGGATGAAGACGCTGATCGGTAAGTGAAATATCGAGATTCCGTAGTAACCTATGTTTTGCGCAAGGATTTAAAGAGTAACTGTGCAAGAGTTGGTTCAGATCGGTCGAATAGTTTAGGAGTGTATAAAGAACAAACAGACTTAAAAAACAAAGGGATAAAATCGGTAATCGGTAAGTGAAATATCGAAGTTCAGTGCGTACATTGCGAGCGAGCAATCTCAAAATTTCCGAAAAAACGCCCGGGAAAACCAAGGAATAAAGTAGCTGATCGGTAAGTGAATAATCGAGGTTCCGTAGTAGCCTATGTTTTGCGCAAGGATGTAAAGAGTAACTGTGCAAAAGTTCATCCAGATCGGTCGAATAGTTTAAGAGTGTATAAAGAACATACATACAGACATACAGACATACACAGACATACAGACATTCTATTTTATATATATAGATTAAAATTAGAAAATCCACAAATTTTAGCCATATAATAATGCTTTACTTTGACATAAATAAAAAATCTATACATCAATTACACTAATTTTTATGGACCTTCAAGTAAAACGTAGTTCAACTCTCCCGGACTCGAGAGAGAGTAAAGAAATTACTACGCACGCAACATCTAAACGAAGAAGAAAAGAAATCAATAGTAGAAATCTGCCGAGATTTTAGCGACGTACTTCACTTAGAAGGAGAACCGCTGACGTGCACCGATATCGTCGCGCATCAGATTACAACGAAGGCGGATAGCGCACCGGTCACCGTTCGACCGTACCGCTTGCCAGAAAAACACAAAGACGAAGTTAATCGGCAAGTAGGAGAAATGTTAAAGAACGGAATTATCCGGCCCAGCACAAGCCAATGGAACGCGCCGTTGCTGGTGGTGCCTAAGAAAACAGATGCATCCGGAAAGCAAAAACTAAGAATTGTAATAGACTTTCGCAAGTTAAATGATTTGACGATAGAAGACTCTTTCCCGATACCAAACATAACAGACATCCTAGATCAGCTGGGGAATGCAAAATACTTTACAACCTTAGATCTCGCCTCGGGATACCATCAAATTCCGATGGACGCGTGCATTTAACCGCGCAAAAGGATCATACTACACGCTGGATGTCTACCGCCTTATTGTATAGGTATACCTATCTATTTTTAAAATTATATTCTTAAAATTAAACACAGTCAATATAATGTATAATTTTGAAATTTCTTTATAATATTCTTTGTATATTTAAAATTACACTATATTTAACTGGAATAAGAAAACTGTTTGCTCATTCAGTTTCTTACTGTAATTTGCACAGCGTCAGACAAACGCGAAATTTCGATCTATGTTGAGTAGGAATAAAGTGTAGCTGTAAAGGTTTTCAAACATATGTATAACGTGTAAATTAATATACCTATGTACCTACCTATATCGAATTGCGGTCCAAAGCAGTACGTGGTAAAGTTCAAACTACATCGACATTAATTGCAGCATTGCGATTGAAAACAATCAAGATTAAACACAATTGAGATCAATGCACAATTGTTCGATATCAACAGTAGAATTGTGATCGATTCACAGTGTTCTCGAATCTGTCCAATTTTGATTAATACATAATCGATTCAACACTGAGAAAAAGAAATCAAAAAAATATTATTTGATTCAACTACATGCAGCGGTCACGGGCTGTTAAACAAATATTTTTTTTCTGCAGAATTTATTTCATCTAACATTGTCGTTATTTCAATTGATTATAATTTTATTAGTATAATAAGTTTTATGATTAATTTAATTAAATAATTTAACAAAATGATCTTGTTCTTTCAAATGACAAGAATTTCTTGATATTACTCACGTATATTTGATTTAAATATATTAATATTTGTATTAAAAATTAATGTTAAAGTATACAGTGAAGGACAGTTGACGTAGGGCTACGTCTGTCCAGTTTGCCAAAAACGTAGCCCTACGTCAACTGTCCTTCGCTGTATACTTTAACATTAATTAGTGACAGTTGACGTAGTTCTACATTGTTGATTGCGGCACAGTAATTGTTACTGTGCCCATTTGATTTTTATTTTCTGGATAAAATAAAAAAAATATGCGTCTGCATAAATTAAAAGATTAATTCTCGTTAATTTTTTAAAAACGAGATATTTTGTAGCACAAACCACAGCTAGAAAGGGACATAACTAAAACTGCAGTATAAATGTTGTAATTTTTTAAGATCGCAGTAATAAATAAAGAAACTTTGTAACAAAAATAAATATAAAACAAATTTTAAAATTGTAATAATCGATTAAGTTTATGTCTGAACTAATTAAATTTGCATCTAAACGCAAATAATTAATTACGCGCGATTTTCACACCGAGAAAGAGACGAGATAGTGGGAGCTTTCTAGCTAGCGACACAAATCGACACTTAAGTATTATTCTGTTTTTATTCAATATCCAATGAGCAATAAAGACAGAATGATACTTGTGTCTATTTGTGTTGCTAGCTGGAAAGCTCCCAGTGTGTGTTCATCCTCTAGTTTATAAAATGTCACACTTGTTACTTTCGAACTATAATAACGTGTCATTATACCTTCACATTATACGGATCCTTGATGACGTATTCGTATTGACTCGGCGTGCAATGCTGCCATGCGCTCAGTGATAGTACCAAGTCATTAGGCAGAGAAACCTTTTTCGCATTTTTTAGCTCTTCAATCGGCAAACCAAAGATCACGAAAGAGCCGAGCTTCATTGCTGCCGATCACCGAGAATGTTACATCCCCGGCCGAGATGGCCACGTTCACTGTTAATTAAAATTCGCGTTTACAATACCGTCTCGGATTATATACGAAATATACGATCCTTTTATACGATTATACATATACAATATACGAAACAAAACACATGCGTTTGATTTTTTTAAATTTTGAATCTATGTAGTATTACACAACAACACGACTTTATTTTAATATTTTTTTCTTTAAAGTTAAATATATATTTTATATCGAACCTGAATATTTCAAACATGTCATATTAAATATGACAAATACTTTTATAAATATCGTTGTCATCTTTCAAGGTTGCTATAGAATCTTGTATAATCATCGCGCGTGCGATCACATTTTGCACGGCGTCGAACATGAACTCGTATTCGCGTACTTTCCATACTGCTAATAATCCCTCAGCTATATTTTTAATATTGTTTATTTTAAAAAAATCCCTTCCAGTTAAAATAATCACAAGTAAACTAGTAGATCAGTAAATCTATGTTTTTCTGTATATAAAATTTTCTTTCTATGTATAAAATAATTTCTTACAACGTTTACAAACTTTAATTATATTTTTATCACGTGCTTTTTTTATTCGTCTACAATTACTATAGATTCTATTTAAGATTACAATTAATAACAAATTAAATCGAATAATTATTTCGTCAATGTAATATTTTCTATTTTTATTACAACTCTTAAAAAATAAATGTGCGAAATAATATCTTTATTTGGAAATATTTATTATCGTAAAATATTTTCAGATTAATTATTTGTTGATGCATTCTATTTTGGACGATATTTTCTCACCAGAAAATTTTAGAATGTCTCCCTCGCTGCAATATATTTCGCGAACCGCAATATAGATGTAATCATTTAACGTTCTAGTTAAGGCCATACTTCCTCCGTTTTTACCGTGAATATATTTCTTATACAGCATTGAGAAACCTGCTGTTATATTAATCGGGCGATTTAAAAAAAAATAGTTTAATTTTCTTTGTAAAAAGATTTAAAAATTGCGATGCCAACCCGAGATGTTTAGAAACATCAAAACAGCCTGGAAGCTTCGTAAGCTCTTATCTGACAAATCTGTAGTATACATTACTTCGTCGGGAACGAAAGTTGCCCCGACAGCACACGATATCCTATGGACGTCCATTGGAGTCCATTTAAAGTTCCTGGACTTCAAATGGACTCCAATGGACGTCCATAGGATATGGTGTGCTGTCGGGGTGCCATACGGTAAATCTGCTCGTCTACATCAAGCAAATCCAATGCCTAATTAAAAAATAAAATTAGGATTGAGATATACGTAAAAAGTGTAAAATTAAAAAAAATTAAAATTAAATGTTTGATATTAATAAGGTAAGGACAAAAAGACATCGTGTATAGAATTTTTGTTGATCTAACCTGTTTTAATGTCAAACTATGTTTCTTAAAAATGGGGCCAAACAAATCTGGAGTCCAAGCTTCGACAACATTTTCCTCGTTTATCGGATCATGTGTCATTGCTTAACTAATCTTAAAAATATTTCCGATATAATAATAAAGATATACTCATTTTTCATAAGACCAATAACACGGACAACAGCGTTTATTTATAAAACTGACACTACTGAATTTATCTGAATTATTTATGCAAATTATCTAACAAATTTTCAGCACAGCAAAAGCAAGTGTATAATTTTTGTTCTATTTTTTCAATTACTTACGTGTCAGACTTATTTGCCATACCTGCAGATCAGCCAGACTGCTTCTTTACTGACTTTTAGGGTAACACTCATTAATAGAAAAAAATTCATTAGTGCAAAAAAAAGTGCAACGCATTTGTATTTTCCAACGCTTTCCCTGGTTTGATCCAGTGGAAAATCGTAGCAAGACTGCCGATTTGTTAATTAGCATCACTAAAGGAACAATCCTATCTAGATTCACTGACTACAAAAATAAGTGTCAAAAATGTTCACTGGCTCCCGGACTATATGATCTTATGTACAAAAAATATTTTAAAGTAAAAATATTACAGTAGTATTAATAGACAAGTAACATTCTTTATAATTAAAAAGGTGCATAAAATTTTTTCGTCCCACTTACAGACTGCGGACTGTCAGGAATACTATTACAGTATACCTGGTGCGGTTAAAAATATTTGATGCACAAAACCACCATGCATCATGCACATCCATCCATCCACACTACATAAATATACAATTGTGCACAAAGAATGTTTTGTGCACAATATTAAAGTATGAATTTAGTATAAGTTAGCGAACGAGCCGCTAAAGTCTCTCCCTCTCACACATACGCATATAAGTAGCGAACGAGACGCTAAAATCTCTCCCTCTCACACATACGCATATAAGTTAGCGAACGAGCCGCTAAGACTCTCCCTCTCTCACATACGGATTACACATTAGCGAACAAGCCGCTAATTATTTATGTCCGCTAGAGTCCTAGATAATAGACTATACTAGGGCTCTAAAGCCCCAGACACAATGCCAGGCAACACAGTAGGGGGATTCAGATAAGTTAGAGTTAAACGGTTAAACAGGTTATGTCGGGTTAAAAAGTTAATTCTTTGTAGGTTAGAAAAAGACGAAGAGTGAGTTTAACCGACATAACCTGTTTAACCGTTTAACTCTAACTTATCTGAATCCCCCTATTGTATTGAAAAAGGATGCGACTGTGTTATTCCTATTCCTATTCCTATTCCTATTGCCTATTGCCTGGCATTGTGTCTGGGGCTTAATGTCCGCGTCGAAAACTCGGGTCCGTGGGTGCGTTAAGCCCAAGGAATTGCGCGGAACAATTCCCCCTGCGGGTACACGCTCATCTTTTACAGGCGCGGTGTCGCTTTTCAGACAAGTAACATTATTTAAAATAAAAAAGGTGCATTAAATTTTTCCCGTCCCACTTACAGACTGCGGACTGTCAGGAATACTTTTACAGTATACCTGGTGTGGTTAAAAATATTTGATGCACAAAACCACCATGCACCGTGTACCTACTTCTCCTTGCGCGTAAACTCCTATAATATTTATAATACGAATGAGTATCGGCCTTCGGACTTTCGGAGCCATACCGCGGTGTACTTCTTTCCGAGCGTGAACCCCTATAGTACCTACTTATAATACGAACGAGTGTCGAGATATACAGAATGAATGACGTGAGATCCAAAAGAGACAAGTATTTCCGAAGCAAATATATTCACGCAATAAGTATCGTAATCAATATAATGAATTTATCTCGGAATTTATCGTATTCTTGCGAATGTGACACTTCTCTTTATAAATTTTCAGGTATATTATATGTATATTTATATATAAACGTCCCGTTATTTTTCTGCCAAACGTTATTAAAATTTTGTTTAATATGACATATGAAATATGTATCAACTTTGAGATATTTCTATATATATATATAAAATTACTCTGTCACGCGACAAAGTATTCGCTGGATCTCCCGTCGTTTTATTATATTTTATTTATTGATACAAAATCAAGCTATTAAATGGATAGACTATAAAAGATTAAGATAAAATTGATGGGTTTTATATATATGTATGTATAATAAAAATAAATATGCAATTAACAATTATCAATGTGATTTATAGGTATGTATATAATATAAGATTCACGAAGAATATGTGCAACGTGAACCAAAATATCTTTTGATCTTTTCATTTATTTGTGATACATGCGTGTTAAATTTGTTTAACATGCATTTAAGATACATTTTGCTTTCTTGCATAATTTTTTGTAATATTTAATGCTGGAAAGGAAAGAAAATGAAAAGGGAAGAAAGAAAAATAAAAATGTTCTAATTGTTGTAACAAACTTCTTCTTTTATATAATGGTTTGTTTTATTTTATTTTATTTTATTGAATCTGTTCTTTATCTACAGATTTCTTTATTATTTTTTATCCTTTAATTATAAGAAAATCGCTATCTACTGCCTATATCTAGAAAATTATTTTTACTTATTATTATATTGTATGTCTAAAAAAATATTTAGAAATATTTTTGAAACCTTATCGCACAAAAAATATATGTCAAACAAATTTCAAAATGTAATGAATTTAATACTTGATAATGTGAAATATATAGATATTTAAAAAATTTCAATAAATTGCCTATTAGGCGACTGATATACTTCGCGGTTAATGTTCTATGCAATAAACATTAGACGCATGAAATAAATAATGCCGACATAACGAGTTCTATTGTAAACTCGATGCGTGCTAACGCGAGAGCAATCTCCCGCAAGCACAACAAATTGATAAATAATGGAGTTCCAGGATTAATTATTTTCAGCCCAGTCTGATTTAGTCTATCCAGTTTAGGACAACGAATCTGTGACAAGTGGCATTTATCTGATAATATTATTAGATAGGAATAATACATAAATATATACAATCTAATATTCACAGATTCGTTACCCTATAATAAAAAAAATAATTCGTCATTCACCGGCCAATGCGCAACGGGCGGAGTTATTCCGTATACGGAATATACGGAATCACGTGATAATTTCGTAACACAAAAATAAAAGATTCAAATTATAGAGACGCTGAAAATGATCAACGTTTCAAAAAATAATTCTTACGCGCGTCTAATTCGATTTTCAATTAGATTTACTAATTTAATTATCTATTTATTCTGCAAAAATATTTACGAGAATAAACTTTTATAAAATTTTAAATGGTTTTTCTTTCTCTAATTATTTCTAGTTATTTTAGATAAAACGGCCCGAATAAATGGGAAAGAACAATTAATTTTAAGATAA
Source organism: Leptothorax acervorum (assembly GCA_035220615.1). NCBI lineage: Eukaryota > Metazoa > Arthropoda > Insecta > Hymenoptera > Formicidae > Leptothorax > Leptothorax acervorum. Next base: position 55,849 of record JASTWQ010000750.1, read on the forward strand.
GAAAGGATACTTACCCCAAGGTTGCCCCGCCGGTGCCCGATGCCTCTGCCACAGGCCTCCTCTGCTCCTCTCAGAATTTCTGGGTTGAAGCCTCCTTTTCCTCCTTCCGTTGCACAGGACACTCACAAAACCAGTGTTCAATATTCCGCGATCGAAAGCGAAGTAAAGTAACTGTCATAATATACGATCGCGATACTTTACGAGACACTCCCGAGATATATGAAATGTATCACGGCTCACGGCGCACTTTTGACATTTAAATCCGACAGTTCACCGAGCTTCTCTTATTTCCACTGAAAGTGAACCTTTCGAAGAACGCCATACGCTCGAGACACACTGCAGCGATACAGCTCAAACGCGTAAGTACATAAATTCCGCTCGATGCGAATGCAATTAAACGGTCGACACATCACACATCACCGCGTCTCGGACGTTACTGATCGAAATCACACGATCCGCGCACTCTGTCACATTAAATCCCTCGAAAGCGGCGGTCAAATTACACATTCTCAAATCAATAAATTCTTTGCAAGACAATCGTCATCCGTAAAATAAATCGCGACAAAATGTTAGTCCAGCACTCCAATCGTCTCCTTATTCCCGTATGCGATAATATTTCATTCATCGAAATATTGCGTGTATACAAAAAATGGAATATTCGGCGTACAAATTCTGTATTATTCTGTATTAATTAATCTCAACGCGCAAATGGAGTAATCCGATAGTTAATAGACAACGCCGCATCTATTTAGTACGTGCGATATTACCGTAACACTTATTATCGCGGCACATCTCGCGATGTAATATAACGTTACATACGGAGCGGCTCGCTCGGCTACCTGTCGCGTCGAGTGTCGGGACGTGAACAGACGTGAATGAATGAACGATAGCGCCACGCGGCGTACGTACAACCCCCGTCGCGCCGGCCCCACTCGCCTGCGCGCGAATACGAAAAACAATGTCGAACATCTGCGTGCCGCGTGCCAACGGTAATATTCTCACCACCGGCAATATTCACTTGACGATAACGTTTAATACTTATACAATAATTAATTATGTATCTAGCGGGAATCGGGATAGAATAAACGTACGCCGAATATTCCGTTTCTCGTATCTCAATGAATAATAGCGCGGCGCGCGAATGGGCTGTTGTCGCATATCTTTCGCGTTGTTTCGTGGACCCGCATATTACCCGATAGCGCATTACCCGATAATTTCTCTCTCAATAATATTTCGATTTAATAGTAAGTAAGAAACGATTTTAGAGTAATAAAGTAATTCAAAATAAAGAAGATTAACGCGATGAGCTATCGCGGGGTCGGCTCTTTGTTCGCAATTGTTTCATTTTATTTCGAGCATGTAAGGTGGGTCACATAAAGGTTGCAACACTTAATTTTTGGATTGGTTTTGAAATGCACAAATATTTCAAGACTACAAACCACTATCAAAACAAATCACCCATCCAACAATTAAGTGTTGCGACCTTTCTGTGACCCACAGTATTAAAATTATATTATGGAACTTTTCGGAATGGATTTCGATCGGAATTGTTTCGTTACACTCGCAACTCTTATTTTACGCGGTGGATACATTGTATATGTGATGAGGCATCCGAGTTACGGTAGCCTTGCAAAAGGAGAGGAGCTCGACGAAGGAGAATGATCTAGAATGTTCTAGAATATGAACACAGCTTTATTGTAAATTTCACGCGCTATCAGAACGGTAGTTCGCTTGTAACTAACTTCCCCGTAGGGACGCTCGCGAAGCACGCGACTCGAAGACGCTCGGCCACGCTCGGCCTCCCCCTCGTGTACATTCGGTACCGCGGCTCTGCGTGCGCATTAAATGCGACGACCCGTCTCTACACTTCCGCCGTCGGAGCGTTTTATGCACAGTCCCAGATTCGTATATAATTCAATAAATCTACTCTTTGGTAGCGCTTTGGTGAACATATCCGCCAACTGAGCCTCGGTAGGCACGAAGATTACATTGATTTCCCCGTCTTCGACTTTCTCGCGAATATAGTGATACTTCACGTCAATGTGTTTCGTGCGCTTGTGAAATTCCGGATTGTGAATCAAACGAATCGCGCTCTGGTTATCGACATACAATTTCGTCGGTTTGTCTCGCAGGTACCCTAATTCGCTCAACAACGCGCGCAGCCACACGGCCTCTCTCGTCGCTGTAGATGCCGCGATATACTCCGCTTCCGTCGTACTCATCGACACGAGTTTTTGTCGCTGAGACGACCATGTTACAATCCCGTTTGCCATGCAAAACGCGTAACCCGTCGTCGACCTTCTGGTCGCCACATCGCTCGCGAAATCTGCATCCGAATATCCCGCGAGTTCGACTCCCGTCTCCGATGCTCGGAATTCGATTCCCATGTTCGCTGTCTCGATCAGATACGCAATGATGCGCTTCACTGCTCGCCAGTGACTTTCGTTATGCTCGTTCAGAAACTTGCTGACCGAATTGACCGCGTATGCAATATCTGGACGTGTTACTACCGCGAGAAACATCAGCGATCCTACTGCCTCGCGATACGGCACTACTTGCTTTTCGGTCTCTTCTGATTCTACCGGATACAAAATCGTATGAGGATCCGCCGGCACGGAAACCCCTTTTGCTCGACTCATCCCGAATCTTTCGATGACTTTCTTCGCGTAGGCCTCTTGATGTACAAACGTCGACCTTAACTCGCGATCTCGACTTATTTGCATCCCGACGAAGCTACTACAATCCCCGACCGTTATCTCGAATTCTTTACTTAACTCGCCGATAATTTTCTCGATTACATTCGCAGACTTCGCTGCAATTATCCCGTCGTCTACGAACAGAGCGAGGTATACTTTACAACCGTCATAGATACCGACATACACGCACTTGTCCGCATTTGTCTCTCTCAGGTTGAAACGTTTTAGAACACTCGCGATTTTCAGATTCCAGCAGCGCGGTGCCTGCTTGAGTCCGTACAATGCCTTCTTGAGAAGACACACCACTTTCTCTCGACCCTCGTTGACTTCCAGTCCCGTTGGGATCTCCATCCTGACGTCCTCGTCCAGGATTCCATGAAGGAACGCAGTTCGAACATCGAACTGTACTGCTTCGAGATCTTCTTCCGTGATGATCGCTAGGAGTACTCGAAGAGAGTCGTATCTCACGACCGGTGAGAACGTCTCCGTATAGTCCATGCCTTCTCGCTGCATGAAACCTCTGGCACACAGTCGTGCCTTGAATCTGACCACGCTTCCTTCTTTGTCTCGTAAAATTTTGAAAACCCATTTCGAGTCTATGGTTTTTCCGCCTTGGATTCTTGGCACTATCTCCCACGTCCCGTTCTTTCGATGTGCATCAAGCTCGTCCTCGATGGCTTCCGCCCACTGAGTAGCCTCTGGACCTGATACAGCTTCTTGATACGTCGCTGGAATATTGTATTCCACGAGACACAGCTCATACCTCTTCGGTTGACGAATCGACGCTCGATCGCGCAACTCCCTCGGTACTGGCGCTTCCTTGCTCCTGCTGTCGTCGAACGTTTTCGACTTTTTCTGTCTCGTCTTCTTCGACTCTCCCTGCTGCTTGTCCCGCTCTCGCGTTGTCGGCGACCACATCGTCAGTTCCTGCTTTGTCGACGACAGCTCCGTTACCTTCTTCTGCATCTTGGTAGTCTTCTTCTTCTTCTTCGATCTCGCTCTGCATTGGCAGTGTGAGTTCGATCTCGGACACTGGTACCTTCGATCCCACTCCGCTCTCTCGTTCGTTGAATGCCACATGCCTAGAAACAGATACAACCTTCGTAATAGGATCGTAACACCTGTAGTTCGACGATTCGCTATCGTATCCCACGAGGATCAACTTCTTCGCTCGAGGGTCGAATTTTGTGAGCTTCTGTTTCGGCACGTAGACATAGGCGTCGGAGCCGAAGATTCTCATGTGGCGAAGATCTGGTTTCTTTCCCGTCCACAACTCGTACGGCGTACGACTTCCGCCTTTTCTCGAATTCCCAGTCCTGTTGAGTGTATAGACCGCTGTAGCAGTTGCTTCTGCCCAAAGATGCAACGGCAGCTTTCTCGCCTGCAACATCGTTCTTGCTGCTTCCACTATTGTGCCATTTTCTCGCTCTGACTTCCCGTTCTGTTCCGGAGTGTTTGGAGCCGTGGTCTCGAGCGTGATTCCCCTCTTCTTCATGTATTCGCTCATCCTCTCGTTGCGGTACTCAGTACCGTTGTCCGTACGTAGCGTCTTCATCGTGCGCCCGAACTTGTTGTTCACCAGACGCTCGAACTCCTTGAATCGCTCGTAAACGTCCGACTTGTGACGAATGAAATACACGACTCGAAAATTCGTCGCGTCATCCTTGAAGAGTACGTAGTACTTTTGCTCCTCCCAACGACTGCACCGGTATTGGTCCGCACACGTCACTGTGGATGACCTCTCCCGGTTTGCTCGCCGTCTTCTTGCTCTCTCTCTGGAACGGAAGTTTGTGTAATTTGCCAAACTGGCAAGCCTCACAGAAGAAATCTTCTGCGTTCTTCAGGGTTATCCCCTCCACAAGCTCTCGATTACCAACTCGGTGAGTGCCCGCTTGTGTATATGGCCGAGTCGCTCGTGCCACATTTTAAAGTCTAGTGCTGTCACGTTAACCTCTCGATTTTGCTTCGGTCTTCGGAAATACATTCGATACAGCCCGTTGTCCTGTTTAGCTCCAGTTGCCTCGACGACGCCTCCTCGCGTTATCTCTACGATTCCATTTTCGAATTCTACTTTGAACCCTTTGCTCGTGCAGACTCCAACTGAAAATAGATTTCGTGTAACGCGAGGTACGAGTAGCACATCCTCGATGGTACCGCTTTCCCATTCGCCGTTGACGAATTTTTCGATGCGGATTCTCCCAACGCCTGCCACCTCGCATACCCCGTCATCGCCCAGCATAACAGTCTCTCCTTTTACCGTCCGTAGTTCCTCAAACCAGTCGCGACGCGACGTGACGTGCTTCGATGCTCCGCTGTCGGTGATCCAAACATCCTTCCTGTCAGCGTCCCGCAACCGTCTAGATTGTTCGGCCGAAGGCTGTTGTTTTCGATCTCCCACCACTAGTGCTCCTGCGCTTTCTTTCTGCAACTGAACTACGAACGCGCACCCGCGATTCGACTGACCTTTGTTATTGTCGTTACTGTCGCCGTCCTTCTTCCGCTTCTCGCACTGACTCGCGTAGTGTCCCATTTCCTGGCACCGATAGCACTCGATATTCTTTTTCGACTTTTTCTTTTTCCTGTCTCTGTCCTTCGAACGCGCACCGTCTTTCGAACCACCTTTCTTAGTAACTGCCAACGCACTTGTTGTGTCACCGTCTTCACTGTCGTTCGAATCTTCCCGTATGAGTCTTTCCAGCAAATATGCGATTGTCTGACGCGCCGGGTCCACGCTATCCCACGCTGTCCTGAACACGTTGAACTTCGGCGTTAAGCTCGATAGAATTTTCGCGATCACTGCCGCGTCGGAAATCTTTTCTCCGAGATCTATTAACTGCCGCGCCATGTTTTGTACTGCACTCACGTGCTGAATTGCCGTGTCTGTCGGGCCCATCTTGTAGGAATAGAATCTCTGTGTTAGCGCGCCGACATTCGATGCCGATTTCTGTTCGTGCACTGTGATGAGCTTGTCCCACATTTCTTTAGCGGTACCACACACTAGCACACTCACAACTTGTTCGTCCTCCATAGCTGACGCGATAATCGCCGTCGCTTTGGCATTGTCTCTTATCCACAGCTTCGTAAGCGCAGCATTTTCACCATTCTGGTTCGCTGGCCTCGTTCTGGTACCGTCGACCACGTCAAATATTTCGTTCGCCATCAGCACTGCCGATATTTGAAACTTCCACGCTTGGAAATTTCTCCCGTCGAACCGCTTGACCGATCGTACCAACGCGTCACCCGACATCTTCGAGAAACGACGAAAACTGTGATCTCGTGAACACTGAAGCCAGAAAAACGAAAACTACGCGTACACCGACGCGCGCGATACGACACACGTATTTTCTCGCGAACTCGTTTTTCCCCGATGCCCGAGATTCGACTCGCTTCGATCTCAGCCTGAGCACCCGCCTCGCGATCACTTTTACTTTGTCCTTCGGCCACGTGCCTTGCTCGCACGCGATGGCCGCCTCGAGTCACAAGCCCGCACGCTTCTGCTTTCCGCGCTTCCGCGATCTCGATACTCTCTCACTAGCTAATTCCCTTCCAGCAAGACCACACTCACAACGGCTACGTTGCCTGGGCCCATAACCTGATGAGGCATCCGAGTTACGGTAGCCTTGCAAAAGGAGAGGAGCTCGACGAAGGAGAATGATCTAGAATGTTCTAGAATATGAACACAGCTTTATTGTAAATTTCACGCGCTATCAGAACGGTAGTTCGCTTGTAACTAACTTCCCCGTAGGGACGCTCGCGAAGCACGCGACTCGAAGACGCTCGGCCACGCTCGGCCTCCCCCTCGTGTACATTCGGTACCGCGGCTCTGCGTGCGCATTAAATGCGACGACCCGTCTCTACAATATGCTTAAGAAGGAATTGCGTAATTTGGAAAAAACCGTATACGTTATTTCAAAACCATGACTAATTGTGAGTTTAAGGAGAATAAAGGCGAACGAACAAATAATAAGCGAATCACGATTGATAATAACAACCAATTAGCTGCTGAAATTTATTTGAAAAATATATAGTACCTACGTACATCTATAGATTCTATAGTATTACTCGCTTTTATAACATGATAATATATAATGGGCATGTGTCGGATTAAAAATTTTGAAATTTTTATTATTTATTATTAAAAATTAAAAATTAAAGTTTGCACACAAAAAATTGCATACAATTTCTCGAAAAAACGCGTTATTTAAAAAAATCGCGTAAGAAAAAACGCGGAGAACGTAAGAAAAGAGTTGGGTGCATGCATTTTCTAGATTTCTATTGTATTTTCTACAAAAATCGAAACAATTTCGATCAAAATCCATTTCAAAAAGGTCCATAATGTAATTATAATACATGCTCAAAATAACGAAACAAGAAACAAGCAATAAGCAAAGAGCCAACCGCGCTATAGTTCATCGCGTTAATCTTGTTTATTTTTAATTATTTTATTACTCTAAAATCGTTTCTTACTTACAATTAGATCGAAATATTATTGGATCTTACGTCATTAATCTGTATATCTTACTTGACATCTGAGGTGACATCAAATAATGTTCGCGATTCGCAATTCAGATTTTGTATTAAAAATTGTTTGTCTATTCATTGATTTATTGATTGATTTATTGACTAATTTTTAAATTTTTGCTGTTTTGTGATTCTAGTTATAGTATTTGCAAATTAAAATATTTGCAACTCTTATAAAATTTTAAATAGTTTTTCTTTCTTTAATTATTTCTAATTATTTTAGATAAAACAGCCCGAATAAATGGGAAAGAAAAAGAACAATTAATTTTGAGATAAGAAATGATACTTACCCCAAGGTTGTCTCGCCGATACCCGATGCCTCTGCCCTAGGCCTCCTCCTCCTCTCAGAATGTCTCGTTTGAAACCTCCTTTTCCTCCTTCCGTTTCACAGGACACTCACAAAAAACCACTGTTCAATATTCCGCGATCGAGAGCAAAGTAACATGCGTCATATAATACGATCGCGATACTTTATATGATACACTTTCGAGATGAAACATATCACGGCTCACACGGCGCACTTTTGACATTTAAATTCGACAGTTCACCGAGCTTCTGTTATTTCCACTGAACGCGAACTGTTCGAAGACCGCCATACGTTCGAGACACACTGCGATACAGCTCAAACGCATACAAAAATTCCGCGAGATGCGAATGCAATTAAATGGTCGACACATCACACATCACCGCGTCTCGATCGTTACTCGAAATCACGCGATCCGCGCACTCTGTCACATTAAATCCCACGAAAGCGGCGGTCAAATTACACATTCTCAAATCAATAAATTCTTCGTGAGACAATCGTCGTCCGTAAAATAAATCGCGACAAAACGTTAGTCCAACACTCCGATCGTTTCCTCGCTCCCGTGTGCGATAATAGTTCATTCATCGAAATATTGCATGTATACAAAAAACGGAATATTCGACGTATAAATTCTGTATTAATTAAACTCAACGCACAAACGAAGTAATCCGATAGTTAATAGACAACGTCGCATCTATTTAGTACGTGCGATATTACCGTAACACTTATCGCGGCACATCTCGCGATGTCAGGTCGAGTGTCGGGACGTGAATGAATGAATGACAGCGCGACGAGCGACCGGTCACCTCCGCGGAGTGACCGTTTTTGGCTGCATCCGGATATTTACTCTCAGTACTGAAAATCAATATTTTTCTATAAAATTCACGAAGAATATGTGCACCAAAATATCTTTTGGACTTTTCATTTATCCGTGATACATGCATGTTAAATTTGTTTATACATTTTGCTATCTTGCATCAATTTCTGTAATATTTAATTCTGGAAAGGAAAAAAAATGAAAGAAAGGAAAGAAAAATGAAAAAATATTATAACACAGCTATTATTGGAACATAATAAATTCCCATTATAAGTTCACATTATAAGTTCTTTACAGTGATTTTAATATTAAATCGATATCGATTTAATTAGGGAAAAGAGAGGGAATTTATAATGTTCCAATAATAGCTGTGTTTTAAGTCCGACAAATAATCGGCGCGCAGTTAATATGTTGGAAAGTACGCGTATTTAAAATACATATAGAAAATAATATTAAGCTGCCTAAGATCCAAGCTTAGACCGTATGGCTATTTCCTTTGTATTGATTTATATATTAACGGTCTTAACGTATATTAATTGTTTATAAAAAAATTATTTTTACTTATTATTATTGTGTGTCTAAAAAAATATTTAGAAATATTTTTAAAATCTTATTGCTCAAAAAATAAACGTCGAACAAATTTCAAAGTGGTATTAATTTAATACTTGATAATGTAAAATATATAAAAATTAAAAAAATTTGAATAAATCGCCTATCAAGCGATTGATATAATACTTCGCGGTTAGTGTTCTATGCAATAAACATTAAATGCAACAAATAAATGATGCGTCGACATAACGAGTTCTATTGTGAA
>JASTWQ010000750.1:70000-79164 GCA_035220615.1 Leptothorax acervorum
TCAAGTCAAAAAGTTTAAAACTTAAGCACCTGGAATGTGTTGTTCAAACGGAAAAGTTAAACTACCACCTTAAATCAACCACCCGACACACTCCTTATGTTTGTCCACAATATGGATATTGAAACACAAATGAAAGTCGTTTGAAGAAAAACGACCCCCGGGCGAAGCCCGGGTAACCAGCTAGTTTATTTTATATATATGATTTCTTTAGTATTTATATTTGAAACCAGATGTAAATATTTTTACTCAATTAACATAATTTTACTCTTCCAGGGTTTTTGTACTTTTGAAACCAGATGTTATTGACAAAATAAGTGACATATTAAAAGCCATTATAAATTACGATTTTTATATCATAAATATAAAAATGATAAGATTAATTCCAAACGATATTACAGAATGTTGTCTTGTAAAAGACGAAATGGAAAAGACGTAAGTTAAATTTTGAGTTATTAACCGTATCCTAAAAGTAAACCGTTTATTAATTTTTAGTAAATTTTAGATATTGTAGCTATGAAAGTTTATTTCTAGGTGTATTATAAATTATCTTATATCTGGCCCTGTCGTTGCTTTAGAATTATTAGAAGGAAATGGTACAATGAGATGGCAAGAACTGGCAGGCCCAGAAGATAGTAAGCATGCTCGTTCAACAGCAGCATCTTCATTAAGAGCTTGCTATGGAAAAGACGAGATACATAATGCTGTATATGGATCTAAAGATACAGAAACAGCAATGCAGGTACAAATTCTAATGTACAATAGTTAATCTAAGAACATATATCTTGATCTAATATCTGATTGGATATTTTCAGGAATTGAAATACTTCTTTCTTGACTCAAAAAGTAAAAATAAAGGTTTAAGAAACACTGCAACTCTACAAAACTGCACCTGTTGCATTATCAAGCCACATGCCGTACAGGAAAGACTTCTTGGTCAGTCAAACATTTTGTTAATATATAATGTATACACATACATACATATATTAATATATGTATATATATATACACAAAAATATATATACATATTTGTAAAATAGCAACTAATGGAAATTTTCATATAACTTTGAAACCTCTATCTAAATCTAATGTGATATATTCTTAAATCATATATATTCTTATATCATGTTATTATTTACAATTTATTATTCGATAAAACATATAAAAAGCGTGTAACTACATTTGAATGATTATACTGCTCTCAATAGTATAAATTTTACTCTGAATACTATCTTGACAATTGTCGAGTGTTTTTGTTAAGTAAAGACTAAAACTTCCATGAGATTTCCACTTTCAGATATATAATTATCTTCTGTATTTCAGATTTCGGGATCTATAGCATTAGTTGGCGAAAAGGAACCGCTGAAGAGCTTAGAACAAGAATATGCAGAAGATGATGTGTATCTTTCGAAGGCGAAGGTCTTGGCTCAAAAGTATTCTTACATTAGGAGAACTAGACCCGATGGCAATTGTTTCTTCAGAGCATTTAGTTATGCTTATTTGGAGAAATTAATTGGGAACAAGGAGGAGTACGATAAGTTTCGTGATCTAGCTTTAAAAAGCAAGGATAGCCTTGTAGCTCTAGGTTTTCCCCAATTTACAGTCGAAGACTTTCACGACACGGTGAGATTTTTATTTTCATCCTTGAATTAATCTTACTTGCACATATATTAATATATCAATATGACACAAATTATAAAATTTATATTTTGAAAAAGTATACATGGTGTACATATAGTATACAGATTTTCAAAAAGTATTGTATATTTAATATAAATACTCATATGTGTATGTATCATATAATACGACTTTGCCGTGTAGAATTTGAGAGAAAATATGAATTGATTTTGATGAACTTTTGTTACAGTTTATGGAAGTCATTGACAAAGTAGGTGGTGATACAGAGTCCAGTCACATGGAATTACACAAATTGTTCAATGAACAAGGTTATTCCGATTACGTTGTTGTGTATCTTAGATTAATCACATCTGGTCAGTTGCAGCGTGACGCAGACTTCTACCAACATTTTATCGAGGGGGAACGCACTATCTCGGAATTCTGCCATCAGGTTCGTACATGACATTAATCTTATTGATCTTTTGTTCTATCTGTTATTGATATTTGCTCTAATGTATCTACTCTTTTTCCAGGAAGTCGAACCAATGTATAAGGAATCTGACCATATTCATATTATAGCAATGAGTAGTGCCCTAGGAACTGGTGTTAGAGTTCGTTACATGGACAGAGGTGCAGGAACTGAAGTGACTGCCCATGATTTTCCCGAAGGTGCTATACCAGCTGTGGCACTTACTATATCGTCCCGGTCACTATGATATTTTTTATCCTTGATGAATCTGACGTTATGCAGGTTTTTTTTAATACGACAAAAATGATTTCTAACGGCCAGATCTACTTCAAACTTTATTTTCAAAAGTGTTTCAGTTATAACGCAATATGTTACCTCTAAAAAAAAAGAAGAGAAGCAAATAAGTCGATTTCGTGTACACATTTTAGAAACCTCTAAGTGCATTTGCGTATGAGTTTGTCGATATACCCTGTTGTTTATAAGCGTCATTTTAAACTTTAAGACTAATTATCTGGAATAAATATCAAAGAAATCGATGTACCGTGTTATTTAATTTCTACATTGGTTTTTCTCTTTCATCTAGGCATTTACATGAATAATGTTCCGTAATCTAAAAAAATGAATAAATAACACATTTTGCAGTAATTCTAAGGAAAATATTTTAACTTTACATTCCTTCCATACATTATATTTTATTTACATATATATTAATTTTTTTAAACAATATATATACAACGCAAACACATATTCTTTCTCAGACTACAAATGTGTATCACAGAAACAAAATATTTTATAATCTATATACTTGATACAATTTATAGCAAAAAGAAGAAAGACTGTTATATAATTTCTAAATCATACATTGCAAGTTTAGAATTTTTCTAAAGATTTTATAAAGATATCTCTCTTTAGAAAGATTTTAAACTTACAATGTATGTTCTTAACCTTCGTCTAACAAGGTTCATGCCTGTCATATCTTTCACAAGGTGGGCCAGATCCGGATAGAAGCATTTTGTAGTTTATTCAACTAATTTTTTCGACTAGGCACTTTTTATTTTCGCGACAAGTTAGAAAATATTTAAAAGTAAACAAAATATATCGCAAAATATGTAAAATACCTCCTGATATCTAAAGTACTTTGCAGTATTTATTTAGGCGAAATCTGTTAGATATTCAACAGATGATATGGGTAGGATTTGACCCATGTTAGTTCATATCACATAGTTTATAAATACATATTCTGCAAATATTCATTATATAGAATTCTTATGTATATTATAAATACATATTCTGCAAATATTTATTATATAGAATTCTTATGTATCAGCACCTTGAAAAAATCGAAGTAATATATTTGTACCTCGAAAAAACCTAAGTAACAAGTGGTACACGTAGTTATCTTTGTACCTCGAAAAAACTTAAGTAACGGGTGGTATACGTAATACTTTGAAAAATAAGATATACTGTTCATATAAGATGCGTAATATTACAAAAAGGCATGATATCCGTACAAAATTACCTTTTACAAAAAGGTACAAAAAAAAGACGCCAAGCACGCGTGGTGCACCTCGAAAAAATCGAAGTAATATATTTGTACCTCGAAAAAATCGAAGTAATATCTTTACCTCGAAAAAATCGAAGTAATATATTTGTACCTCGAAAAAATCGAAGTAATATCTTTACCTTGAAAAAATCGAAGTAGTTATCTTTGTACCTCGAAAAAATCCAAGTAATACCTTTATCTTAAAAAAATCGAAGTAATATATTTATTACAAAAAAAAAGAAATGATATCTTTAAATTATGCGCCAATTAAATATATATTATATCGACAAATAACTATTGTTCTTTTAAAAATGTATTCCCATTAAAGTAAGAAAATTAATATAAAATGTGAAAAATTTTAGTGAAAAAAACTTGGCGCTGCAAAATTTTAAAATATTTGAAATCAATAAATAACTAATTTAAAATATTAAATTAATAATTACAATGTGAATGTAGAGACTTTCACACATTAATTTAAAGTACTTTTTCTATTTATAGAAATTGTTTTATTAATATATATTATTATGTTTAGCAGCGCCAAGTTTTTTTCACTAAAATTTTTCACATTTTATATTAATTTTCTTATACAATATAATTGGCCATGAGAGTCAAACGCGGTACTTAGTGCGTATTTTTAATCAAACTGATTAAATTATATTCCGTAAGTTTCCAACATATTAACTGCGCGCCGATTATTTGTCGGACTGGGGTAATATTTTTCGCAATAAGTTTTTACAGTGATTTTAATATTAAATCGATATCGATTTAATTAGGGAAGGAACAGGGAATTTTTAATGTTCCAATGATTGCTGTGTTTAAAGTCCGACAAATAATCGGCGCGCAGTTAATATGTTGGAAACTTACGGAATATAATTTAATCAGTTTGATTAAAAATACGCACTAAGTACCGCGTTTGACTCTCATGGCCAATTATATTGTATTTGAATTTTCGAGAGTCCTCAAGGATTTATTGTTTATTCACGTCGCCTGAGAAAGACGTTCAAATTATTATTATCTGGTTATTGCGATAAATATTACCACATGCCCCGGTAGTCGAATTGGTTAAGACACCCGAACGGAATGCGGGAGATTCCAGGTTCGAACCCTGGCTGGGGTAATATTTTTCGCAATAAGTTTTTACAGTGATTTTAATATTAAATCGATATCGATTTAATTAGGGAAGGAACAGGGAATTTTTAATGTTCCAATGATTGCTGTGTTTAAAGTCCGACAAATAATCGGCGCGCAGTTAATATGTTGGAAACTTACGGAATATAATTTAATCAGTTTGATTAAAAATACGCACTAAGTACCGCGTTTGACTCTCATGGCCAATTATATTGTATTTGAATTTTCGAGAGTCCTCAAGGATTTATTGTTAATTTTCTTACTTTAATGGGAATACATTTTTTAAAAGAACAATAGTTATTTGTCGATATAATATATATTTAATTGGCGCATAATTTAAAGATATCATTTCTTTTTTTTTGTAATAAATATATTACTTCGATTTTTTTAAGATAAAGGTATTACTTGGATTTTTTCGAGGTACAAAGATAACTACTTCGATTTTTTCAAGGTAAAGATATTACTTCGATTTTTTCGAGGTACAAATATATTACTTCGATTTTTTCGAGGTAAAGATATTACTTCGATTTTTTCGAGGTACAAATATATTACTTCGATTTTTTCGAGGTGTCTTCATTACCTCGCCTTAAATCACCTATAACGTTGCTAAAACCCACGTTTCCGATTGCCTATTTTACTGAAGAGGATTATGGTCTACATAAGGTAATTATAAATTTAATTTAGATATTTTTGAAATAAGATTATGATTTTTAAAATAACAAGAAAGTTTATAACAAAAAACTTATTTTTAGGTTACAAAAGGCAAAGTGCAAGTTCGTTATATGGAAGGTAATCATATCACAATGATAGACAACGACAAAATTATATCAACTATTAATGAAGAAAGGATAGAAGATGATAAGACAGAAGATAAAAACTAATTTCTATTGTAAGGGATAGATTTATTTTAAACGTTTGATATTTTTAATGTATTGACTATGAATTGTTAAATATATTTTTTCGCATATTAGATCTTGCGTCGGCTCTCATAGCCCATTATTTGCTTAATTTAGATTTATTTTATATATGTGACGTTTAAACAGTGTTTGGTCGTGCATTGTCATGTAACAACAACCAACATATGTAAGAAGCGGTGTATATATGGCTATGTATACACCGCTTCTTACATATGTTGGTTTTTGTTACATGACAATGCATGACCAAACACTGTTCAAACGTCACATATAAAATAAATCTATCCCTTTACACAGAAGGACACCCTTGTTGCAAAGAACCTATAGAAACTGATAAAAGAAATATATTCTATCTGAAAATGATGTGTTTTTGTCCTTGGAATCTTTTATAACTTCTAATAGAATTGATGATTTTTCGAAATATGTGATCCAATCAGATGTTATACGTATCTATCACAACTTATACAAACAGATAGAACTTTAAAGAGACTTAGCGCAGGTCAATCTGAAACTGAAGATATTCTCCAAAATTCGGTCGTTTTTTATCTGCAATTGCAAATAATTTTAATGACTCGTCTTATATCAGCAATTGCACATACTTAAAATTTAAATTTTTGATTGTACTCAATCGGAATAAACTTGCACTTACAAGCTAGGATTTTATCAGGACTTACTAACACGATCAATATATAGAGATAATAGAGGAACGTATATGTTTTAAGGAGGTTGGCGCGTTTGACGATATATAAAACAAGTCAATAATACGAAAGTTAATTATATCAACAATATGTAGAAAAAATTTTATTGACTTCTACCGTTTCGTTTTGAAGATATTTGTTTTAAAAGTTACAGAAATGTATATATATAGATATACCCTTTATGTAAAATCATATTATGTATCTCTGCTCCTGTACGGTAAAAATGAATGAAATTTTTATGTTACATTTCTGTGACATCGAGAATTGCAATCACGGATTTTTAATTTTTTAAGTTTGAATTTTTTTTCAATTTTTAAACGATTTATTTAAACAATATCGAGTATAAAAATGGGACAAAATTGCAATTTTACGCTTTTTCTGGTACATAACATGTTATTTATGAATCATTTTTAAGACTAGCTTTACACTGTTTAATCATGAAAACAAAATTCTATATAGGTATATGTATAGGACATCGCGCCAACCTCCTTAATTAGTTTTCGCCAGCAATCATTCTATATAATATATAGACTGTCAAATTCAAAAGGTATATTTGGTTCGAAGACCGTGCATCCGTACCTGCAAAGTACTTTTTATCTGCACACATTCGTACTGTGAAAAATTTGACCTCAATACAAGGCTTCGGTTCTTATCACTTTATCAGTAAATACGGGTTAAATATATAAAGTATCTGTTTACATCGGATTTTTCCAATGCAGGCACTTCTAAATGAGACTGCTTTCAATCGGTCGCTATATGGATTCTCGGGTCGAAAATTGGTCATTCGACGATTTTTCCGTATTTGCAAAAAATTATTTATCAGCACCTATCGGTATGCATGTGTTTTGTGAAAAGTTCAACCTCACTCTAGTTTTTATCAGTAAATATGGGTTAAATAAGTATCAGTTTATATTGGATTTTCCAGATGCAGCCACTTTAGCGCGAGAATGTTTTCGATCAGTTGTATGGATTTTCGGATCCAAAAATGATCTTTGTTCCTATGCAGATTTATCCGTATATATTTACAAACTATAGTTATCTGCACATATCTGTACGTATTCGTATAGTTAAAGATTCATTACGATTCAGGACGAGGCTCGCGTTTAATCAATAAATGCAAGTCGAACAATGCTGGAGTTTTTTGTTGATCTCAGTAAACACTTCGCGAAAGGTAATCGCTAACAATTAAGTACAAAAGGGCCCTCCTCAATGGAGTATAAACATCGAATGAGACACGTCTAGGATTTTTTCCCGCGTCTCTTTTTCGTGAGATTTTTTGAAATCCAAATCTATACTTGGACAGGATAGGAGTCGAAGAAAATATAAAAAAGCGTGCAAATTAGAAACTTAATGTATCTTCCTTTCTCGGTATTTTATCTTGTTTACAAATTTTCTTTTGAGGAGGCCAAAATTGACTAACCCATTTTCTCATCATGTGAGATTGTGTTTGATCGAAAACTGTTCAGGTCTAACGATATCTGGCCATATTTAACTATAGATAAAATGTTTAATGGTATATTTGTTTAATGTGATATTTAAGTTTGTTTATACATAGCAAATTAAAGATATTTAATTAAATATCTTTGATACGATTATATAAATATAAATTATATAATAAAGATATAAAAAATCCAACATTTTATTTAATTGTAAGTACAAGTAGTGAGTACAAGCTTGTCAGGATAGCGTATTGGGGATGAAGGAGGAAGGGAAAAGATTCCTTTATTTAGATTTAGGCAATAACACTTAAGCACGTGTTATGAAACTTTTCGGAATAGATTCCAATTGGAATGATGCCGTTTTCCCTAGAAAACACAATAGAAATCTAGAAAATAACTAAACAATTCCAATTGGAATTCAATCCAAAAAGTCCTATGCGTGCCCTGAGTTGCCAAGAAAAGCCTGGAAACGCCGGATATTGTGATCAGTTCTAACGGAGCAGTGAACGACGCGGTTATAATTTTATCTACACGCAGTAGACTGGGAAGAATATTAAGTACGAATACATTTATTCCACATTGAATAGAAACAATAATAATAATCAAATTTAAATTTTAAAAAAAATTCACAGTGGATCTGTGCGTCGTACCTAATTAAATAAGAACGACAGTGATGCTGTGGAAAATTGTGTATATTAGGTGTAATATGAGGACCACTGCTCGTGGACAGGTAAAGCGGGTAAAACTATAAATCGAAAAGAAATTTTGTACCGTTTTGTAAATTTTCCAACAATTAATGAGAAATTAATTAATAAAAATACGCGAATCAAAACGCGTCCGTGCGATTTAAAAAGGAGCAGCCTAACGTTCACGTTGTTGAACGTGGCGAGATATTAGGAGGAACGCTTTATAAACAATAACGGTTGTGCGAATGTCGCTCATGTATAGCCGTTGTTATTTACAGAGCTCTCCTTCCAATGCCTCGCCGCACGCCTATAAGTGACATGAACGTTGAACTGCTCCTTTTCAAATCGCACGGACGTATCCTTATATTTGGGTATCTTTATTAATTAATTTCTCATTAATTATTGAGAAACTTACACAATAGAAAAAACTTTTAATTCAGTTTTATTCGCTCTACCTGCTCAAGAGCAGTGATCCGCATATTACATGACACTTTGTATAAACTCGCGCATTACTGACTCAACTGACTTTATTAATAGATTAAAGGGACATTGTGCATTATACACTGCGACTTCGAAATTCTAAGAAGATTTAAAGGAAATACAAAAAAAAGAAAAAATATATAAACGCTCTGTTTAAACGCGATGAGTTTCGAAGGGGAGGAAGATAACGCGC
>JASTWQ010000751.1:0-78800 GCA_035220615.1 Leptothorax acervorum
AGGGTTGGGGTCCACTCACCCCGACCCCTGTGGAACACGCTCCTCTGTCCACGCATGTACTTGATATATTAGTCTCTCATATATATATACATATATCATAATACTCAAAATAACTGTTATATTTTTCAAACTTTTTTGTTAATAACTTTTTAATAACGATTCTCGGCTAAAACCTTTCGAAGATTACTCAGGAAGATGACCTTTATAATATATGTCAAGATCAAAGTCATCGGCGTGGTGTTACTTTATAATATCTAATAAGCATTAAATTGTGAAATTTTAATTTGCTATATTTTCTAAACTAATGCCGTCCCCACTTTTTTCTTTTGTAGAATTACTTAGAAAGACCTCCCCTAAAACATATTTAAGTGGCGATAAAATTGGTAAGGTGTGACCTTTCTTCTCCTCAATTTTTTGTGGAGAAAGTAAACAAAATAATTAATCAATATTTATGGATTATATTGATGATACTTTTAAGTAGTTGTACAAATTTTTTCAGCCCATTTAAATAATTAGGCGAAACGGGATACTGGGCAACGGCGCGGAGTAGGTTGCCCCATGGCGGAAGTCCTCAGGGTCGTAAAATGTGTCTGAAACATCGAATCAATCGATTTTTCCTGTTCAATACAAGTGTCCCTATAGAGTAGACTAAAAAAATTATTTTGAATAAAAATTCATAAAATGGCGGCAGTTAAAAGGAAAAAATTTAATTTTCACTATTAATTTTTTTCTTTTAACTGCTAATTCGGCTTCGGGATTGCGACAAGGTTGGCGCCGATCAAAAATGACCGGGAGTAAGGGCGCGGTAGTCGTCGAGACTACCGGAAATTAATGTGATCGGTTCGCGAATTTAGGCACGCTTCGACTCGGCATAATAGCGTAATCATCTCCTCGCATGTAAGCGTGTGAGATTCTATACATCGCTTTAAGTGGTATTTGACGCTACGTACTCCGGCCTCCCATAATCCGCCGAAATGTGGAGCCGCAGGAGGAGAGGAAATGCCATGCTATTTGATCGCCTGCTAATTTGTTAAGAAAATTTGGATCGCGCACGGCGGCGTTACAAGCGGCGGCGAGTTCTTGTTCGGCGCCCTGAAATGTCGTACCATTATCTGAGTACATGCTATGGGAAGTCCGCGCCGAGAGACAAATCGGGTAAACGCCGCAAGGAAGGCCGCTGAGCTGTAATCGCTTACCAGCTCTAAGTAAATCGCTTTCGTGGTCATACAAATGAATAAGGAGATGTAGGCCTTGTGAGCCTTATGACCTCGTCCCTTTGCAGACCGCACGAGTATCGGTCCTGCATAATCGACTCCGGTATGCTCAAACGCGCGCGAAAATCGATTGACTCTGACGTCGGGTAAGTTACCCATAAGCTCCGCCGGCACCATAGCCTTTTCGCGAGCGCATTTGACGCATCGGTATAGGACCGCCCGTACGGTTGTTCTTGCGCGCAAAAGCCAGAACTCGGTACGGAGATGAGCGAGGGTAATATGAGGGCCTCCGTGTAGGGGTGTTATGGTGAGCGTGCGATATGATGCGAGATAATAACGGATGGGACGCTAGGACGATCGGATGTTTGGTTGACTCGGGAAGATCGGATTTTTGCAGTCGCCCTCCGACTCGTATCAGACCATCGGTGTCGAGATACGGGTTAAGTGCGACAAGTGAGCTTGATTTAGGTACGCGTTTGTTTCGTTTGAGACTCGCAGTCTCTTGTGGAAGTCACCTTGAATGGTTTTGAGCCAAAAGATCTTGGCTGTTTGAATTTCGCGTGGAGTTAGTGCGAGCGATTGATTGAGCCCAGCACCGGTTTTCGGTGTGGGAATTGAGGCGAGAGCGAAGGATTCTTGTGAATCGCATAATATAGGCCGTCACGGTAAGCAGCTTAGACCATGAAGAATAGCGAGTCGCGAGATCCCATGGTTCAACACGTGCGACGCAAGCAATGTATGACGACGAAGTTTTCGCTCGAGATTTCAGCTTCGGTTGGAGACGAGCATGATGTCGGCCAATGCTCAGGGGATTGTTTTAGCCAGGACGGCCCTGACCACCAAAGGGTGCAATCGGCAAGCTCGCCAGGGCGCAAACCGCGAGATGCGCAGTCGGCGGGGTTGTCCGCCGTCGGAACATGATGCCAGATTGCTGCCGGTAGCAGACTTTGCGTCTTGGCGACTCGATTCGCGACGAAAACCTTCCATCGTGACAGAGGCTGTTTAAGCCACGCTAACGCGATCCTTGAGTCGGTCCAACAGTGATGTTGGAGGTTTTGAATGTCGAGATTCAAAAGAACAAATGACATTAAGCGTGCTAGAAGCACCGCGCCGCAGAGCTCTAGTCGTGGCACGCTTAATGTTTTGATTGGAGCGACCTTCGATTTCGCGACGAGAATGCACACGGTAACGGGGCCGTCTCTCGGTACGAGACGGAGATATACGACCGCGGCGTAAGCCTTTGTTGACGCATCCGAGAACCCGTGAAGTTCACAATGAGCTATATTGGGACCGTAATTTTTCCAGCGAGGGATCGAAACGAGTTTGAGACGCGGCAATTGATTGTGATATTCGCGCCATTGTTCTAAGAGATCGCACGGCAGCACGTCGTCCCAATCGTGTTTCAATGACCAGAGGCGTTGCATAAATATTTTCGCGACCACGATAACGGGAGTTACCCACCCCAACGGGTCAAACAATTTAGCGATGGTGGAGAGAACCGCCCGTTTGGTCTGCCCTGCATTCGGTGTAGTCGTGACCCGGAAATGGAAGGAATCGCTTTCTGGATTCCACGCGACGCCTAATATCTTTAACGGCTCGTCGACGTGTAAATCCTTGTCACGCGCAAGGCCATGATCGGAAGGATCAATGTCGGACAGTAACTCGGGACAATTGCTTGCCCACTTGCGTAGCCGGAAACCGCCCTTTTCTAGAAGTGCAATTAGTTGATCGCGAATTTGAAGCGCGAGTTTACGGTTGTTCGCTCCGAACGTACAATCGTCGACGTAGATTTGACGAAGTAATACCATAACGGCCAACGGAAATTCAGCTCCGTAGTCCTTGACGAGCTGTAGAAGTACGCGAAATGCGAAGTACGGGGCTGAAGCAGTGCCGTATGTAACGGTGAGCAACCGATACTCCGCCACTGGCTCGGAAGGCGACGAGCGCCATAGAATTCGTTGGTAATCTACGTCGCGAGTGTCGATGAGAATTTGCCGATACATTTTGGCGATGTCGGCAGTACAAACGTACGGATGTTGACGCCAGAGCAGGATGACTACTACCAGGTTATTTTGTAGTTTGCGACCGATTAACAAATGATGATTTAGCGAGGTGCCGTTCGATGTAACGCAGAAAGCGTTAAACACGACCCGAAGTTGCGTGGTAACGCTGCTTTCGCGAAAAACAGCGTGGTGCGGAATATAATAAATTTGAGAGTTACTCGATTTTGCGTCGGTGTCATTAACCTTGGTCATGTGACCGAGCTTCTCGTATTCCTCTAGGAATTCGCGATATAACGCGGCTTTATTTGGCTCTCGAAGGAGTCGACGTTCCGCGCGGTATAAACTTGACAACGCGGTAGCGCGGGATTCACCAATGTCTATCGGGGGACCGGTTTTGAATGGTAACCGCACGACGTATCGTCCCTCCGGCGTGCGGGAGTGAGTGGCGGCAAAATGCTCTTCGCATTGTCGCTCTTCGGGACTTAAATGGTTTTCGTGAGGGACTTCTTCGATCTCCCAAAATTTACGAAGATCGAGATCAAGGCTTTCGTGGATTGTTCCATGATTAGCATGAACGGAATCAGGGTGGAGGGATCGGGCGGAAAAAATCGGTCCGGAAATTATCCACCCGAGTGTCGTGTTCTGAGCGATGGGCTCGTTATCGGGTCCTTTACGGACGCCTTCTGAAATAAGCATGCCGTACAAATCGGCTCCGATTATTAAATCGATCGGATCAGAGCTCATGGGATTCTTATCCGCCAACGTCAAGTCAGAAATGTGCGCCCATTGGAGCGTCGATTGAGCGCGATTCGGTGCGTACTTTGAAGGCGATTGAATTACGTACGCGGTAGTCGAGTATGCAGGTTTGTCGCCAAACGATGGTGTTACGCGAATACGTGCGACGGAATGCGACAACGATTGCGAGTCTCCAATGCCGGTAATACGTGTAGTTTGTTTTATTTTCGCGAGACGCAACCGTTGAACGATATTTCCGGAGATTAAAGTCGCAACGGAACCTTGGTCGAGCAGAGCGCGGGCGTAAACAAAGTGACCTTGTGGCGAGTAAACACGCACTCGAGCGGTTGCTAAAAGTACGGTTGACTTCGGCATTATCGTCTTCGAAATTAAATGAGACGCGATCTCGTTATCGTTGTCGCTGTCTTTTGATGCGACGGTAGGAACGGATTCTACGCTGGGCGATTTTGCATCGTCAGTGAAATGTAGTAGGGTGTGATGTCGCTTATGACAAGTTTTACAGGACCGCACGTTTTTACAATCCTTTAGCGAATGATTACGCCCGAAGCAGTTAATACAACGGTTTTCCCTTTTCACATATTCGTATCGCTGCGATGGAGTATATGCTAAGAACGATGCACATTGATACAATAGGTGCGCGGATTTGCAGATCGGGCACGCAAGGTTTGCAGCTGTTGTCGAATGGGAAGCGATCCATTTCGATTTCGGCGACTTTTGCGAACCGTCGGTGGTTTTCTCGGATTTCGAAGGCGAGATCGCCTCGAAAGCGCGGATACGCGATTCTAGAAATTTATCTAACTCGTTATAGGTGGGATAATCGACCGTTTTGCTCATCTGTAATTCCCATGCTTTCCGGGAAGATTTATCGAGTTTCTGCGAAATCAAAAACACGAGAATATCGCTCCAAGTGTCGACGGGACGATCGAGGTTTTTGAGCGCTTGAACCGAGGTGTTTGCTTTGTCGCGCAAATTTTAAAGGTCTTTGAAGGTTTCGGACGCGATCTGTGGCAACGAAAATAACGTTTGCAAATGGCCGTTAATTAAAC
The DNA here is from genome assembly GCA_035220615.1 of Leptothorax acervorum. Lineage (NCBI taxonomy): Eukaryota > Metazoa > Arthropoda > Insecta > Hymenoptera > Formicidae > Leptothorax > Leptothorax acervorum. Next base: position 5,020 of record JASTWQ010000751.1, read on the forward strand.
GACGTTTATTTTCATAACGCGACGAGATGAGATTCCATGCCACAGTAAAATTCGCGTCGGTGATCGCGAGGTGGGTGAGCGCGCTACTTGCATCTCCCGATAAACTCGAGCATAAATAATGCATTCGATCTACATTTGATAACGTTTTATTATCGATAATCATCGATTTAAAGCGATCGCGGAAGCTTTCCCAGCGGTCGAAGGATCCGTTGAAGGTCGGCAGGTTGATCCGCGGAAGCTGAGCCGTGGGACGGAGGATTGAATTTGAAGCGTGACTTACATTGAGGTCGACTTCGTCGTTGTCAGAAACCTTGGCCAATACCTCGGACATGTAGTCCAGCGCCTCGTCAAACTGGTCCTCGCAGGCTTCGAACTGGTTATTGCAGTAATACGGCAGCTCCTCGGCGGTGCTCACGTCGAGGGATGCCCGGATCTTAGCGTCCAAGTCCCGCGAAGTCGAGAACTTCTCCTTGAGGGCTGCGATTCGGCTCTGCACCACCGCCTTCGTCATCTTGGCTTGACCCAATTTTTTAAAGTTGAATAGAGCGCGAGATATTGATCCCATCAATTGGCTCTGCTTTGCCAGGAGCTCGTCTTGTGAGGATGCCATAGTGAACGGGTATCGTCACTGAGCACTCCGAAAGTCGTATGGTACGATTCGTCTTGACTCCGAATCCGGCTCGAAGGACCAAAATGTGCACTCGCGATCGGGTATCGTTCGTTGAGCGCGGTTGGCTGGTATAGCCTTGTAAAAAGACTCGGCAGTCAAGGTACTTAGGATCGGTAGGATCGAGAAAACGACGTATCTTCGGATGTGCGGTATATTGGTATCGACTTTATTCGTTTGTTACAACGGTACAAAGACTTCTGAGCGCGAGCGGTATGTCAGCTGAATTTCGGAGCGGTCGCTAGAGCGCGCGAGGAGGGGGAAGATATTTCGAGAAATAACGCGATTATTTTCGAGAAACGGAGCTGGCTTTCGTGGAAATTCGGGGGAACTCCAGGCGCTGACAAAGTCTCGCGCGTAAACACGTGAAACGACAACACGGCGAGGAATGCGGGTTGATGATCGCAATTTAACATATGAGATGTTTCGCGATTCCCGAACAATGATAAAATGGTTAATCGTTTATTGCTAGTATCTGGTAATGGAAATGGTGAAAACAGTTGTTCAATAATAATAGTTTTAATAATAATGGTTAAATTGATCCGTGGAATAATAACAAAGTTGAGTGAGGCATTCGCCCCCGCCTATCGAACTGTAATCAAGTTCGTTTACAGAAGAACTAAAGAAGAACGCGAAGTAACATTGAGCGCGAGTGTACGCGACGAATAATCTCGCCGCGCGAACAATACGCGACAACGAGTAACGAAAAATTAGACGGAAAATATATTGGAATTTATGAAAGTAGTGATTGACTAAGTTATAATGATCTCTGGATCGTTACGGAACAAACAAGGAAACTAAACAATGAGCTCCAAATAACATTCGCGATACCTCCCGCAATCAAAACGTAGCTCTGTAAATAATACAAATAATAAAGCCACAAACGTCGACAATCAAGTATAATGCCTGCCTGCGCCAAACGGAGCGCGATCACTTAATTGTGCGAGGTTAAAACTCGCCAAAGAAACAGATAATAACGCTGGGATCGCAATAAATCGCTATCAATTAGACTCGGAGATTCAACTCCGATCTACTTTGTTCTGTTCTGTCGTCAGTGGTTTTTACGCCGTTCCGGCGTGAGCTCGTCGCACGCGCGACACAATTACCGGGCGCAATAGAGCACGCAAATCAGGAAAAATAGTTCGTAACTTAACAATAACGCGAGAAAAGATTCAGGATAACGCGAACGGCAGTCGAAATAACGCAAAGAATAGACCAGGGGAACGCAAAAGTAATATTCCGACTCAAACAATACCACTGGATAATATCAGAACGCGAATCTAGTACAAAATACCAAACGCGAGTAATAACGCAAAACTAATACGCGGCAGCGAACAACGCAAACATAATATCGTGCATCTCGCAATTAATAATTATCGCAATTAAAATCGCAAATAATAACACTGAACAATATCGCAAATAATAACACAATAGTATCGGAAATAATCCAAGGAACGCGAGATAATATTCGGACGCGAATCTAATACACAAGAGGATCAAACGCGAAGAATGGCGCAAAACAAATACGCGGCAGCGAGGAACGAAAAGTATTCTAGGAGATAACGCAATTAATAAGAGGCGATAATCCTGCAAATAATAACGCAAACTAATACCGCTAACAATTACGCAAAATAATATTGTGATTAATAGCGCGGAATAATATAGCGACTAATGACGCAAAATAATATCACAAATAATACCGCAGAATAATAGCGCGACTAATAACGCAAAACAATAGCACAAATAATAACGCGAAATAATATCGCGACTAATAACGCAAAATAATATCATGAATAATAACGTGAAACGATATCGCAAGTCATAGCGCGGGGTAATGTCGCAAATAATATTACCAGAGGATATCGGGAATGATCGATCCCGAGCGACGCAAATAATAAGACCCAGTACGCGACACGGAAATAATACGCAGCGAGCAACATGCAAAAACACGCGGTATGCGGGCGCGACGTGACTCGCACGCTGAGGCGCGGCGGCGGAGGCGCGAGCGCGAACGCGGGCGCGACTCGGGATGGCACTACGCAATCGAAAACGCAAAAAGGGGTCGAACTATAACGGAACGCGAGCAGATACGTGTTTACGCCACACTCAACGCGAACTCGAAGTCGGTCGCCAGAACGCCAGACTTCACACGGTACGCGAGCAGATACGCGTTAACGCCACACTCAGCGCGAACCCGAGGACGGACGCCACACACGACTCTAATACGCGGCCACTCCCGGATGCCATCCGCGCGAACGCGATATCTCGCCCTTCGGCCCCGCCGAAGGCCGCCGCACTCGCCCGCGATCTCGATCTCCAAGAGGCCGTTACGCTATAACAAATCCGCGACACCCTACCAACGCACTAACAAAGCCCGCGCGATCGCCAAAGGGGGCCCTCCGCGCTCGATGCCGATCGCTATCGCGAAATCACTAATTACGCGCTACGCCGTGCACGGCGAGCGAACACCAAAATTCACCAAAACGAATTCACCGAAACGCGAGTCGGCAACGAAACGCGAATGTGGCCCAACGACTTTCACGTGGCTGCACAATCACTAATATTTTGGGCAACCTCACCGGCACTCGACTCGGCTTCCACGGCGTCGCCGCCTCCTCGGGATGCTGGTCCGGGTCAGCTTACTCGCCTCACACACACTTAGATTCCGCGGCAAGAATTAGCGAGGGCACCGTCTTAACTCGGCGGGAGGGCGAACCGAAAGAGATCGTTCCCTCGGTCGCTCGATTGCGGATCGACGACGCGCCCCACCCTGGAGGTGCGTATGTCTGTGGCGCGATAGCGCGGGCCAATCGGGGTCGATCCCGCAAGTACGCCGCGACACTTCGCGCGACGCCGTCTCGCGTGATCCGTCGCGGGGTGCCTTGCGACTCCGCGATAATTATTCGACAGGGTGATCGGTGAACGTGGGTCGGATGCCCCGGTCTGCCTCACGGCATCTCCGCCGCGGGGACGTCCCTCCCCGTGACTTCCGGGTCGGAGTCGTAGCCGTCTTAGTGATTACGCCGTTTCATGACGTAACGCAGTCGCGGCGGGGTCGTTCCGCCCTCCCGCATGGGGGTGAAGGTAGTACGAGAAGGGGAGAAACATCATGGCGGCAGGGCCATGCAGGATTGGGAAGCCGAAGCAAGCCGAACTTCGATCGGGCATGGTCGGCGTCGGAGACTCGGAGACACGAAAAGTGAAAGTGAAACTGCCTGCCATATTGAATTTCGGTGGTGCCTCGTGGATCGCGACCGCTTCCTTGCATTTACTGCGGTCGGCGGTTCATGGATAAGACCAGTCTAGCGAAACACGAGGAGTCAGGTATACGCCTAACGAACAACGCTACATGTCAGAAGACCTTCCACCACATAACCGATTTGAATATGCACAAGAAGCATCACAGATGAGCGAGAAAAACCGGTAATGTTAATGTAGTCGTAGAGATTAGTATGTAACATTCTGTGATATGTAGTTTACTCGCGTATAGGATTCGACGATTATAGAGTTGCTTAAGCGTAATACATGCATACAATCAGGCTATTTGCAAGAATATTTGGTATCAAAATGTATTTTATGTTACACACTTTGACATAAAAATGTATTTTATGTTAAACTTTGAAATTAAAATGTCTATTATTATAGACTTTATTTGAAATCAACATGTATTTTATGTTACACACTGACATAAAAATGTATTTCATGTTAAACTTTGAAATTAAAATGTCTATTATTATAGACTTTATTTGAAAACAACATGTATTTTATGTTACACACTGACATAAAAATGTATTTCATGTTAAACTTTGAAATTAAAATGTCTATTATTATAGACTTTATTTGAAATCAAAATGTATTTTATGTTACACACTTTGACATAAAAATGTAATTATATGTTACACACTTTGAAATAGAAATGTATTTCATGTTATAAATTTTGAAATAAAAATGTATTTCATTTTATATGCAATTAATTTGTTCTTTATTGCGCATTCCCTCATTTAATGACGAAAATAACATTATTTATTAACATATATTATTCTATATTATTTACAGTTCATATAGGCCGTGTTCCGATATACACTGCCAGTATTGAAAATCTATAGTTTACGTATAACGTAAATTATAGATTTTCAGTACTGGCAGTGTATTCGGAACACAGCGGACAGCCACAGATATAGAATGTAGTTCCAGGGCCAAGCCGTTAGGAGCGCGTCGATCGCGCGGCGTTTCGTGTTTCCACTGTTACACACGGAGCTTGCGCTTCTATTTGTATATGTTCTGTGCCCTCCCGCGTCCGGAGCGCCGGGACCGCTCCCGTCCGCATACCGGGATCACGCGGTCGAAGTCTTCCTCCGCGCTCCCCTTTGCGTGGCCCGCGATGATCCTTCAACGCAGCACTTCTGAATTCCGGAGCGTCCTTCGCCCCTCGCACCGCTCCTTCTCCACGATGCTCGCAATGCTGCCGCTGGTGATGTTCTCGCCGGCGACTCCGGCGAGGTGCCGCGATTACAGAAAGGAATAAAAGACAACAAAAAAAAAAAAAAAATTAATACGCAATTATCTAACTACGAGGTCCCCTGGAGATCTCGCGTCGCTCTTCCGGCTCGCCCCCGAGCACAACTCCGCGCCCCGTGGTGGCGGCGGGGACGCTGCAACGTGCAGCGGAGCTGCCCCGTCACAATACATATATGTATACTAGCTGGTTACCCGGGCTTCGCCCCGGAGGACCTCTCGCCCCATTGTAGACATCAGTTAGTACATAGACAACAGGGGAAATGAACAATACGATGAAGAAATTTAAATCTGAAGCAATAGAATTGGAGCAAAAGTACGAACAAACACTAACATAATTTTAATTCATTTTTATTATGTCATGAGATAATATTGTTCATTACAATCAAACGAAAGTTTCTGGAGTCAAAATCGATTTAAAATAATTAATTAACGTAACAAAGCACGGGTACTTGGCTAGATAAACGTTTGATGATAATTTATTCAACACTATCATTAGGAATCTGAAAGATTTCAGCCGTTGCGTCAAAGAATGCGGTAATCCGAGTGTCAAAGTTATATTTGACGATGTATGAACGAAGGAAAGTTATTTAAAGCAGCGAATCGTTTGTATATTGAACAGTCTTTTTATTATAGCAGAGAATGTGCTGTACAGATATTAAGCGTCGAAGTTAACAAAACAGAAATAATTTGTGAAAGCAGAGAATAGTTGGTATATGAAAAGTACATATTTATATGTACGATGAAGAGTTTTTATATAAATATGTACTTTTTATATACCAACCATTCTTTGCTTTAACAAATTATTTTTGCTTTGTTAACTTCGACGCTTAATATCTGTAGCAGAAATAATTTGTTAAAGCAGAGAATAGTTGGTATATGAAAAGTATGCTTTGTAAGTTAAAGCGAGGTCCACTCTGTACAGGGTTCGGAGGGGGGATGCGAAGGGGGCCGCGGTGGCGAACACAGCAAACGGAGAAACGACGTTTCTTAATTGTAAATTTTCAGCTTCGAGTTTTGCATCGCAATATCTCTGCTTGTAGGGCATGTAGCGGAAACATAAAAACATTTTTATTATACGAATTTGGTCCAAGCTATCCATTAAGCCTAGTTGGAACTTAATCCGTTCGCTAGTTATCGAGATCTCAAAATCTCGCAACTCGTTGCGTCGCGTTAATAGAGCCACGGCGGTCTCGCTTTGCGCGTACTTGGCGCGAGGCACTACCGTGTCTCTTGATTACTTTGATTTTTTCAAGGTAAAGATATTACTTGGATTCTTTCAAGGCAGATTATCAACATAAATTATAATTTTAAACAATAAGCAAAACCCGTTCGTAATTACCCTAGCTACGATTCGGCATTGCCCCGCGTGCGGCGGGTAACTCCAAATGGCAAAGTTTTGCTTTTTGTTTAAAATTGTTCATGTTGAAAATTTATAAATATTATTGTAATTTAAGGGAGGACACCACGGTAACTTCCCATTTTCGACTGCCTTCTTTTTTTTAGAAAAGAATAAAACATATGGTCAAAAAAAGTTATAAGTTTTATCACACATATATTAAAGTACCTAAAAAAAATTTTTATTTTTACAAAATGGCGGTGCATGAGTCGCTATAGCACTAGCAAACCCTCTCCGCGGCACGCAGCAGAACTCAAACAATTTTTATCCGATCGACTTGAAATTTTAACTGTAGCTTCTCAGATGAATTTAACAGTCAAGTACAACGGGAAATTAAAAAATATATAAAACAAAAAAATAGAGGCGAGTTTAAATAGAAAGTTATAATTTTCGACCATAATTTTTCGTATAAAAAGTGATATATTTTTTACAAATTTTAATTAATCGAAAAATGCGCTCGTACTTGACTGTTAAATTCATCTGAGAAGCTACAGTTAAAATTTCAAGTCAATCGGATGAAAATTGTTTGAGTTCTGCTGCGTGCCGCGGAGAGGGTTTGCTGAAAACCACTAGTGCTATAGCGACTCATGCACCGCCATTTTGTATCTTTTTTAGAAATAAAAATTTTTTTTACATACTTTAATATATGTGTGATAAAGCTCATAACTTCTTTTGACCATATATTTTATTCTTTCCTAAAAAAAAAATACCAAAGAAGGCAGTCGAAAATGGGCAGTTACCGTGGTGTCCTCCCTTAAAGCCAAATAACTGGAATATTACTTGAAATAGACTTCTATAATTGATAAATAATCGTCAGCTTTATTTAACTTTTCCTTTAGATGTTTGCAATTCTTCCATTCTCCCATACCCTTAAAACGATTTTCGTTAATAAATTTATTGTGGAATAAGGAAGCAAGTTATTTTTTTAAAAGTAATTGTTGAGCTGAGTATAAAAACCGAAAAAAATTATATAAGAATTAATTTACAGGAGATACGAAGGGTTCTATAATTCACCCTTGAATCTAGATTTGCGCCTTCAGAGGTTGATTAAGGCAAAATCCTGAAATATGTTTTTGAGCATTTGTATGGGTGACCTTCGTAAGCAAGAACCAAGTCAATATCTCATCGGGCCTAAGAGATATTGACAAATCCGTAAAAATACATTTTAACCCTTTTCACACCCTTAAGGGTCGAATTTCTAAAAATCCCTTCTTAGTGGGTGCTTACGTCATGAGAGGAATACACCCCTCGAATTTCATGTTTCTAGGTTCAGGGGTTTGGGCTGGGCGTTGATGAGTCAGTCAGTGAGTCAGTCAGTCAGGACATTTGTCTTTATATATATAGATATACATATGTACAAATAATAAATAAAATTATATAATATATATATTATATACATAATATTCATACTATTTTTTACATAGCTGTAATAACTGATATACGATAAATGATACTGTGAAAAATATTAACTTTTTCTTACATTATTCTTGCATATTAAACGAAGAGGGACCAGCAACATCATCATCTGCAGCATACAACTGAAGATTACTTTTCTGTCTTTTAAGAAGATTAGCATATAATTTGTCTGACGACATGAGAGATAAATGCTCTGCATCGATCTGCATGTTCAGAGCTGTTTCCCCTCTTGTTTTTAATGCTGACTTTAATACACAAATAGCATTTACAGCGGCAGAGGATAATTTGTTTCGTTTTTTTGTTTTGACATCCGTTAGAAATGAAAATATTCTCTCCGAATCCGCATTTGAGTTTGGAAGTGATCTAACAGAATTCACGAGAGATTTTTAATTTGGGTATCTTTCGTTACCTCCTAAATATTTTTTTTGCAAAATTTGTGTCCACATTTTATCAAAATTTAATTTTAATAAATCTTCTTTCTCTGCTTTTGTGAAATCTAAGTTTAATGTAAACCATTCTGTCTTTAGACCATTTTCGTCAAAACCGCCGATCGTTTTGGCGATAAAATAAAGATCTTTAAGTGATGTTTCTCTGTACTTATTTAACAAAGCTATCTGTGGAAGAAATATTTTTAATTTTGATAAAAATATATCATTTACCGGTAATCTTTTACTAATTTCCTTGGCCGCGGTAATATAAAATTGGAGACAGTTCTGTCGAACCATTGCAACCTCGTTCGCGTATCCATCTTTCATCATTTGGCAAAGGTATTCTTCGCATTCCAATCCTAAATTGATATCTGTCGAACATCTATGATTTTCAATTTTGCTAAATGTTATATTTGGCAAATCTTTCAAAATTTCTAGTTTTAAAAATTTTTTACAAATTTGAGTTAGAAAATCTATTGATTTCGGTTGTAATAAGTGAATTCTTGTGTCTACTGCCTGAAAAAATGCATTAAATGCATTAAAATAATGTAAAATATACTTTAAAAACAGCATATAAGCTTTTGTTTCTATATACATTTTGCATAATGTGCAATAGATTTTCTCCAGATTTTGGTTTGTCGCTTATGACCATTTCATTTAGAAAAAGTTTTACAGTATCCCAATATTCTACAAGTCTTTCGACGCATGCGTGATGGGACAGCCACCGCGTGTCAGCTAACTCTAAAATTCTGAGGTTTTTATCTTGAAAATATTCTGAAAATTCCTGGAAAATAGCTGTTCTCTTGGGACTACTGTTAACGGAGTAAGCAATTTTTTTTACAAAATGCTCGCAAGAAAGAGGAATTTTATTACATGCAGCGTGTGCAGCTAATCCGGCAGAATGACATGGGCATGATAACGTCAAAACATTTTTGCACATCACTTCAAGTTTTTTTTAAATGATAAATGTTTTCCCGTTATCACAGATGCGTTGTCACATGATAAAGCAATAATATTTAAAAAAGGTATCTCGAGCTTCCACATTTCATGTTTAAATGCAGTGAATAACTTCTCGGCACTGCAATCCGCTGCATCAACATTAATTAATTTTACTAACTGGGAATATTTCTAATGTTTCGGGATAAACGAAACGTACATGAAACGCCATCCAATTGTCGTTGGTAATGTCTGACGTTTCATCTATGAAAACAGAGAACTTCGTGTTGCGAATATATTCCACGACACGATTCGTTTCGACTGGGCACAAAACATTCGAAATAATGTTTGTACATTTTGTTCGACCCAGGTTCATACTCTTTACGATAGGACAACCTTCGTTGATGTTCTTAAAAAAATTGAGAATCATTTTTGCCGTTTTGAATAGAATATTTTTATCAGCCATTACTGCCGCAAATCGAATCTCCGCTATTTTTTTTCGCTCCTCAAACGACAAAGATGATTCGTCAAATTGCATGTTTACTTGTTCTTCATTCGGTCCATTCGCTCGTATATTAGATTTTTGAAATTTATTTATATGCATTTTGGATTTCGCGTGACGCTCGATTTGTTACAAACCACCAACAATAGTTTTATTACAAATAAACAGAATAATACATTTCTTTCTCCAGTATCGAATAACAATTAAAGTAATTTAAATCGACCGTGACTGGCAATATATAACGTCTTTTCCGATATAAACATTGAAAAACTGTGAGCCAACTTGGTTTGTCGGATTCACACAGCACTTTTTCGGATCAAACATCGAGACATTATTAATTTCTACAATGGGTTTTGGTCAGTTGATGTAATTTCTAAATTAAATGGTTTTAATTTTTATTGCGAAAAATATTACCTCAGCCAGGGTTTGAACCTGGAACCTTCCGTATACCGTGCGGGTGTCGTGCCAATTTGACCACTGAGGCTGTGGTAATATTTATTCTGTTTATTATACACCGTCGACCGAAGAATCGGTGCTCCATCTTATAGGTATTATTGCGATAAATATTACCACAGCCTGGACTTCCGTTTCCGGTGCGTTAGAGAGCGACACGCGGTGACAGGGCTGATCTTTTCGGCAGTGTGTGAGAGCGTAGAAGAGTGCTGGTGAAGGTGTGAGAGTGAGAGAGAGAAAGTGGAGGAGCGAGAGTGTGTGTAGTAGTGGAGGGAAGGTGAGATTTAGAAGGTTAGAGAGAGAAAAGGGTTTGGAAAGCGTACGTGAGAGCGGGTCGGGCACGGAGCACGCAAAGCGCTAAGAGGGGGAAGCGCCGAGCGGAGAGTGGCCGTGGGCGAGGAGGACGCGAAGTACAGACGGCGCGCGGGGCGGTGAGAGAGACGGGCCAGGGATAAAGTGGGTATAAGAAGGGAATCGGCCTAGAGAGAATGATTTGGAGGATTGGGTGTGACGAAAAGGGCCAGGGGGACCAGAGAGCAAGGAGCGGAAGCGTCAGCAGTGTCGGAAGCAAGGGGAGCCTCGGGAAAACAGAGGACGCGAAGAGGAAAAGGGAGAATTTAGAATTGCAGGGGAGAGGGGAAGAGAAGGAAGATAGAGAGAGTAAGAAGCCTCCCATGGCCCTGGGCTGGGGGGAAAAGGAGAAAAGCGAATGGAAGGAGGAGATGAGGAGGTGGAGGGAAGAAGTGAGAGAGGTGATGAATGATCTGAAGGAGGTGAAAGGGTGGAGGGGGGATTTAAGACAGATGATAGAAGAGATGATGGAGGGATTTAAAGAACAGGGGAGGTTGATGAGGGAGGAGGTGGAGGAGTTGAGAAGAGAGGGAAGGGAGCGTGAGGAGAAATAGAAGGAGGAGAAGGAGAAGTTGGTGAACTGTATAAAAGGGTTGGAAAGGAAGGTGGAGGAGTTGGAAAGAAATAAAGGGGAGGGAGGAAAGAGGGGTAGGGTACCGGGGAAGGAAGAGGGAGGGGAGATGGGAGAAAAAATAAGAGAGTTGAAGAGAAAGTGGGAAAAAAAGGAGCAGGAAGAGAGAAGAAAGAATTTAATAATCAGAGGGTTGGAGGTTAAAGAAGTAAAGAGGAGGGAGGCGGTAGAAGAGGTACTAAACGTCATAGGGGTGAGAGGAAATATTGAAGAAGTCAGGAGAGTGGCCGGGGATAGAGAAAAGGACAGAGAGATGGTGCTTGTTAGAATGAAGAGTGAGGAGCAGAGAGGTCATGAAGAGAAAGAGAGAGCTGAAGAGAAGAAAAGAGAGGATTTTGGAAGACTGGACGTGGAAAGAAAGAAAAATGAGGTGGAGGTTAGAGGAAATCGCGAGAAAAGAGGAGAGAAAAGGAAGAAGGGTGAGAATAGGATACGGAAGGTTATGGATAAATGAGCGGTGCTGGAAATGGGATGAGGAAGAGGAGGTATTGAGGGATAGAAGGGGCGAACAAAGAAGAGAGGAGGAGGGGGGAGAGAAAAGGGAGGGAACCGAATAGGTCCGTCACGAGATTCGATGGTCGCCAGGTGGAAAACCAGCCCGAGGAGGACGAGGGCGCCGCTACCAATGTGAAGAATAAATGCAAACAGGGTAAGAGAACGGTGGGAGGGGAGAAGAGGGGGAGGAAAAAAGGGGAGGGGGAGGGAAGAAAGGAGTGGAATGTGGCTTTCTGGAATGTGGCCGGGCTAGAGAATAAAGATAGTGAATTTTGGTTAGGGTTGAAGGAATGGGATGTGATGGTGCTGCTGGAAACATGGCTGGATGATAGAGGGTGGAATAGAGTTAAGGAGAGACTTCCGGGAGGATATGAGTGGGGAATGCAGGTGGCGAAGAGAGAGAATAAGAAGGGAAGAGCGAGGGGAGGAATGGTTATGGGTATAAAGAAGGAGTTGGCGGAGAAGGAGGAAAGAATTGTGGGGGCTGTGGAGAGGGGATTATGACGGGCAAGGTGAGGGTGGGGGAGGAGAGATGGAGGATAGTGGGAGTCTACGCAGGAGAGGGCATGGAGAAGGCGTTGAGGGGGCTGGAGCGGTGGGTGGAGGACAAAGAGGCAGGAGTTAGAGTGTTGATAGGGGGGGGACTTTAACGCGAGAACAGGGGAGGGTAGGGGGAGAGCTGGAAGGGGAGGAAGGGTAGGCAGGTAGAGGGGGGCAAGGGGAGAGACGGTCAAAAGAGCGGACTGTAAATAGGAAGGGTAGGCTGATGTTGGACTTCCTGGGGAAAAGAGGGTGGTGCATCTTCAACGGGAATACAAGGGGAGACGAAGAGGGAGATTTTGCATATATTGGGAGAAGGGGGAGCACAGTGATAGATTATGTAATAGGGGAGGGGGAAATAAAGGACAGGGTAGAAAGGATGAGGATAGGGGACAGGGTGGACTCTGATCATCAACCGGTGGAGGTACGGATAAAAGGGGAGTGGAGAAGCGGGAAAGGGTACACAGGGGGAGAAAGAACTTGGAGGGGAGTATGGAACGAAGAAGGGAAAGAGAAGTTCAGGCAGAAGCTGGGCTGGGTAGAGTTAGGGAAAAGGGGAGTGAAAGAGGAATGAGAGGAGATGGAGGGGAGGGTGAAAAGAGCAATAAAAGAGACAGAGGAGGAGATGAATAAGAAGGGAAGAAGAAAGGTGGGCTGGTGGGATGAGGAGTGTTTGGAGAAAAAGAAGGAGGCAAGAAGGGAACTAAGCAAGTGGAGAAGGAAGGGTGGGAAGGGGGGAGAATAAAAAAGGATGAAGCAAGAGTTCAGAAAGATGTGCAAGAGGAAGAAGAAGGAGGAGAACGAGAGGTGGGAAAAAAGGGCGGCGGAAGTGAGCAGGGAAAGTGAAGTGTGGGAGATAGTTACTAAAGAGAGAAAGAGGAGGAGGAAAGTGACGGAAGGGATAGAGATGGCGGAGTGGAAGGAGCATTTTATGAGGTTGTTTGGGGGGGTGGAAAGCAGGGTCGTAAAAGGAGGGAGGGAAACGAGGCGGGAGGGAGAGAAGGGCGAGGAGGAAATAAGTAAAGAGGAAGTGAGAAGGGTCCTAAAGAAAATAAAGGAGGGAAAAGCGGCGGGAGTGGATGGTATTCCGAGCGAGGTGTGGAAACATGGGGGGGAAGAGATGGAGGAATGGGTGAGAGGGTTTTGCAACAAAGTCTGGAGGGGAGGAGGGTGGCCGGAGAGCTGGAAGGAAGGGGTGATTGTGCCCATAGCGAAGAAGGGAGAGGGGGAGAGGGTGGAAGACTACAGGGGGGTCACCCTGTTATCCACCCTATACAAGGTATATGTGGCGGTGTTAACGGAAAGGCTGAGGGAGGAAGTGGAATCATTCCGCCGAGCCAAACAGGATTCAGGAAGAGGATGGGGACAGTGGACAACATTTATGTGCTAAACTACCTAGTGAATAGACAACTGGGGAAGAAGGGGGGAAAGGTGGTGGCGTTGTTTGTGGATTTAAAGGCGGCCTTTGACTCGGTGGACAGGGAGGTTTTGTTGGGGGCGATGAGGGAAAGGGGGGTTAGGGAGGGTCTGGTAGAGAGGATAGAAGAAGTGTTGGGAGAGACGAGAAGTAGGGTTAGAGTGGGGAAGGAGCTGGGTGAGAGTTTCTGGACAGCAAGAGGAGTAAGACAGGGATGCCCGCTGAGCCCGCTATTATTCATTATATTGTTGGCTGACATGGAGGAGGAGATGAAGAAGGTTAAATGGGGCGGAATCAGGCTGGGAAAAGGAAGGGTGTACGATTTGGAGTATGCGGATGACATGGTGTTGCTGGCGGAGGGAGAGGATGAAATGAGAAGTATGATGGAGAGGTTGGAGAGATATTTGGATAAGAAGAGACTGGAGCTCAACGCGGAGAAAACCAAGATTATGAGGTTTAGAAAAGGAGGAGGAAGGATGTTGAAAAGAGATTGGCGGTGAAAAGGAAGAAAAGTGGAGGAGGTGAAAGAGTTCTGTTACCTAGGGTATACACTACAAAGGAATGGAGGGCAAGAGGCACACGTAAGGGAAAGGGTCAAGAGGGCGGCAGCGGTTATGGGGCAAGTGTGGGGGATAGGGAAGAGGAGATTTGGGAAGGACTGGGGGAGAAGGCTCTGGCTATTTGACAAGCTGGTTTGGACGGTAATGGGGTACGGGGTAGAAATATGGGGATGGGAAGAAAGAGAGGGGATGAGAGACTGGAAGAAAGATATCTGAGATGGGTGCTGGGAGTGGACGGGAGGACACCGGGGTACTTGGTGAGGGAGGAGCTGCAGAGAGAAAAATTAAGAGGTAGAGCGGGCAGGAGGGCGTGGGGGTTTGGAAGGAGGCTGGAGGAGGGGGGAAGAAGCAAACTGGCGAGACTGTGCTGGGAAGAAGTGAAGGAGAGATCGAGGAGAAAAGGGGGGTTATCGGATTGGGAGGAGGGCAGGAGGAAGTATCTGAGCGATAGAGGCTTGTGGGAGGAGGGAGAGGGGGAGACAGTGGGTGGGGAGGAGACAAGACTGGAGGAGATGGGAAGGTGGGAAAGGGAGGTGCAAGGAGCGGAGAGATGGGAAAAAATAAAGGAGTCCAGATTTAGTAAATGGTACAAGGAAGTGAAAGAAGAAGGGATACCGGAGTATCTAAAGAAAGGGTGGGGGGAAAGTAGGTGGAGCAGAGTAGCAAGATTCAGGCTGGGGAACGAAATGAGGGAAGGCAGATATTGGGAGGAGGAGGAAAAAAGGGTATGCAGACTGTGCGAGGGAGAAGAAGAGACGTGGGAACATACGTGGGAACGATGTAGGGATTGGGATGAGGGAGGGGGCAGGAGTTGGCAGGAAGTTGGCAGGAGGCAAGGGGTTTGGTACTGGGAGGGGGAAGAGAGGGGGAATGGTGGATGAGAGAGATCGAGAAAGATAGGAACAGAAGGGGGTACATCGAGGGGCTGGAAGGAGTGGAGGGGAAGGTATGAATGAGGAGAGAATGAGAGAGAATGAGTGGTATGCCGGAAAGAGGGAGAGTAGAAACGGTAGTTATAGAAATTTGGAGGCAAGAGGAAACGGAAGTCCCTTTTTGCGGAAGGTGTGTGTGTGTGTGCGGCGGGGGTGGGTGTGGGCGGACGCAGAGGCAGAAGCCCACATCCACTCCATTAGGTTAAGTAGATTTAAGTGTTTTTTGTAAAGGGTTGGGTACGTCCCTGCAAAACGCCAAGAAATGTCGGAGGGATGAAGAGAGGAGAAGCTGTTTTTGTAAGGGGTTTGGGTACGTTCCCCGAAGAAAAACGCCTTTGTAAACCCTGAGGGGACACAAATAAACGAATACATACATACATACATACATACATATTACCACAGCCTCAATGGTCGAATTGGCACGACACCCGCACGGTATACGGGAGGTTCCAGGTTCAAACCCTGGCTGAGGTAATATTTTTCGCAATAAAAATTAAAACTATTTAATTTAGAAATTACATCAACTGACCAAAACCCATGGTCGAAATTAATAATCTCGACGTTTGATCCAAAAAAGTGATGTGTGAATCCGACAAACCAAGTTGGCTCACAGTTTTTCAATGTTTATATCGGAAAAGACGTTATATATTGCCAGTCACGGTCGATTTAAATTACTTTAATTTATTACAAATGTTACAAAAAAATTAATTTGCGTCATGCGCTTCGCATAGCCATGGTTTATATTGCTCGAGATCTAACCATTGTGGCCTAAAATTTTGTTTATAATATAGTTTTTTTTAGCAATTACATTATTATTATCATCTGAGTCATTATTATTATTACATGATATATATTTTTTAATACTTTTTTTTATGCCGCGCAGTTTCCGCATGTCTTGTTACACGTGGTAACCAGCTGCATGAAAAATTTTTCTTGCACACTGTACAGTGAAAGAAATGCTCATTAAATGATACTTTGCATATCCAAGATTTGAATCGGTCATCACTAAGCCAAGCTTCTGAAAAGCTTGACTTCAGATTTTTCTTTAATTTATTACTTGTGTAGACACGTACTATTTTAATTTGTTAGTCTGATATCCACTTTTGCTCCGATTAAAGAAAATAGCCACATACATATAATTCGATTGCTCCGTTTATTATAACACCTCAGTCTTTTCATTACAACGTCGTTTCACATTAATTAACAAGCTCAACAGTCCCTCGTGAGCTTCGCGTTACAGACAACTTAACAGTCCTTCGTGAGTTTTCCGTTATATCACTTTTACGAGTCACGGCACCGATCGCAGTCCTTCGCATCGCTATTCTGCCGTACGACTGACTGTCTCGTCCCTACTCCGGAATTCGTATCCTAAATTATCATATATTTCGTCAGGTGGCCGTACGTTCGCTATTCGAGCGCTTACACTTATTTCCATTTTTAAATGAAAAAATCTAAAGATAAAGTGTGCAAGTTGAAACTTGCAAATTGCTTCCTCATAGCTTTAAAGTGCGCAAGTAGAAACTTGCACATTGCTTCCTCATAGTTTTTAAGTGTGCAAGTAGAAACTTGCACATTGCTTCCTCATAGTTTTTAAGTGAGCAAGTAGAAACTTGCACATTGTTTTCTCATAGTTTTTAAGTGAGCCAGTAGAAACTTGCACATTGCTTTCTCATAGTTTCTAAGTGAGCCAGTAGAAACTTGCACATTGCTTTCTCATAGTTTTTAAGTGAGCCAGTAGAAACTTGCACATTGCTTTCTCATAATTTTTAAGTGAGCAAGTAGAAACTTGCGCATTACTTAATCAACATTTTATTTCGCTTATAAAGCTTCCTCTATGAGGAAGCTTGTTTTTTATTTGATGTACAATTATTAGTAAATATTCTTTAATTTGGCTTCCTCATAGAGGAAGCTTTATAAGCGAAATAAAATGTTGATTAAGTAATGCGCAAGTTTCTACTTGCTCACTTAAAAATTATGAGAAAGCAATGTGCAAGTTTCTACTGGCTCACTTAAAAACTATGAGAAAGCAATGTGCAAGTTTCTACTGGCTCACTTAAAAACTATGAGAAAGCAATGTGCAAGTTTCTACTGGCTCACTTAAAAACTATGAGAAAACAATGTGCAAGTTTCTACTTGCTCACTTAAAAACTATGAGGAAGCAATGTGCAAGTTTCTACTTGCACACTTAAAAACTATGAGGAAGCAATGTGCAAGTTTCTACTTGCGCACTTTAAAGCTATGAGGAAGCAATTTGCAAGTTTCAACTTGCACACTTTAAAGCTATGAGAAAGCAATGTGCAAGTTTCTACTTGCACACTTAAAAGCTATGAGGAAGCAATGTGCAAGTTGCTACTTGCACACTTAAAAGCTATATGGAAGCAATGTGCAAGTTTCTACTTGCTCACTTTTTTTATTATCCTAAAAAATTATTTTTTGAAGTCTCAATTATTAAGACTTGAGATGTTCTAACTGCAATTAAAAAATTAGCCCTTTTGCAAAAAGACTAGCCCTTTTGCAAAAGGCCGCCCTTTTGCGAAACACTGATCGTTTCCCAATAAAACTGAACGCACTTTAGGCTTTTTGGCATACATTAGCTGATGCTAGGCTAGACACTTACGTCAGTTTTATTTAAAAAACGATCAATGCTTTTGCAATAAAACGCCCTTTCGCCCTCTCTCTCTTTCTTTTTCTCATTTGAAATTTTGGAGAATTTGTACATATATCGAAGCTTTATAAAGCTGGGTCTAATCAACCAAACCATAATGAATTATATATGAAATAGGGGTAGAAAAAACTGAAAAATATATTAGAATCAAAAAAATTGCTAATAATTAATACTAAATTGTCAAAAAATATCAATTTATGAAAAGTCTCAATTGTTGAGACTTGAGATGTAGCCCTTAAAAGTTAAAATTTTAAGATTTTAGTAATTTTTTTAATTTTAATATATTTTTCAGTCTTTTCTACCCTTATTTCATATATAATTCTTTAAGATTTGGTTGATTAGTTTTTGAGTTAAAGACATTTAAAATTTCGGGGAATCCGTCCTTACATAAACATAAGTCTAATCAACCAAATTTTAAAGAATTTTATATGAAATAGGGGTAGAAAAGACAGAAGAATATAATAAAATTAGAAATAGCCCAATATTCCAAAACTTACAAAAATTAGAGCAATCAAAGGCATTTCTTAAAAAATTCAAAATTTTATAAAGAAAGAAGCCCTTTACCAATCATCGCTAAATTCAATTCCATCCTTCCTTAAATAATACTTTATCGATTAAAAAAAAATTTAGCCCTATATCTCAATATTTGCATGAGTTAGAGCAACCAGGGACATTTCTAAATATTGAGACTTGAGATGTAGCCCTTAAAGGTTGAAATTTTAAAATATGCTCTAATTTCCACAAATTTTGAGATATCGGGCTATTTCTAATTTTCTTATATTTTTCAGTTTTTTCTACCCCTATTTCATATATTATTTGTTAAGATTTAAATGTTGCTCTAATTTCCATTAATTTTGAGATATCGTGCTATTTCTAATTTTATTATATTTTTCAGTTTTTTCTACCTCTATTTCATATATAATTCTTTAAAATTTGATTGATCAGTTCTCATGTTACACACATTTCAAATTTCGGAGAATTTGTACATACATAGAAGCTTTATAAACTGAGTCTAATCAACCAAATCTTGAAGAATTATATATAAAATAGGGGTAGAAATGACTGAAGAATATAATAGAATTTGTTTTACTTTTTAATTATTGTCATTAATAAGTTTTATTTACATAAATATGGACTAAAGATTTTATGTTTAGTATTAATTAAATAACTAGCTGGTTACCCGGGCTTTGCCCGGAGGTCGTTTTTCTTCAAACAACTTTCCCGACAGCACACGATATCCTATGGACGTCCATTGGAGTCCATTTGAAGTCCAGGAACTTTAAGTGGACTCCAATGGACATCCATAGGATATCGTGTGCTTTCGGGGTTCACTTGTGTTTCAATATCCATATTGTGGACAAACATAAGGAGTGTGTCGAGTGGTTGATTTAAAGGTGGTAGTTTAACTTTTCCGTTCGAACAACACATTCCAGATGCTTAAGTTTTAAACTTTTTGGCTTGACAATGATCACATATTGCATCCATTTTCCCAATTATTATTCTCGGAAAAAATTTATATTCGTAATTTGGATCATAACTAAATTCCTCTAATTTCAAATCTTCGATATTTCACTTTAAAAATGTCCGGGAAAACCAAGGGATAAAATCGGTAATCGGTAAGTAAAATATCGAGGTTCTGTGTACATCGTACATACATAAAAGCCTTATAAAGCTGAGTCTAATCAACCAAATCTAAAAGAATTATATATAAAATAGGGGTAGAAAAGACAGAAGAATATAATAAAATTAGAAATAGCCAAATATTTCAAAACTTACAAAAGTTAGAGCAATCAAAGGCATTTCTTAAAATATCGTGCTATTTCTAATTTTATTATATTTTTCAGTCTTTTCTACCTCTATTTCATATATAATTCTTTAAAATTTGATTGATCAGTTCTCGTGTTACACACATTTCAAATTTCGGAGAATTCGTACATACATAGAAGCTTTATAAAGCTGAGTCTAATCAACCAAATCTTGAAGAATTATATATAAAATAGGGGTAGAAATGACTGAAGAATATAATAGAATTTGTTATACTTTTTAATTATTGTTATTAATAAGTTTTATTTACATAAATATGGACTAAAGATTTTATACAATATATGTTAAGACCGTTAAGATATAAATCAATACAAAGGAAATAGCCATATACGGTCCAAGCTTGGATCTTAGGCAGCTCAATATAATTATTTTCTATATGTATTAATACGCGTATTTTCCAACATATTAAACTGCGCGCCGATTATTTGTCGGACTTAAAACACAATCGGCCGACAAATAATCGGCGCGCAGTTTAATATGTTGGAAAATACGCGTATTAATACATATAGAAAATAATTATATTGAGCTGCCTAAGATCCAAGCTTGGACTGTATATGGCTATTTCCTTTGTATTGATTTAAAGATTTTATGTTTAGTATCAATCATCCCTTGGTTTTCCCGGGCGTTTTTTCAGGAATTTCGAGATTGCTCGCTTGCGATGTACACAGAACTTCGATATTTCACTTTAAAAATGTCCGGGAAAACCAAGGGATAAAATCGGTAATCGGTAAGTAAAATATCGAGGTTCTGTATACATCGCGAGCGAGCAATCTCGAAATTCCCGAAAAAACGCCCTGGAAAATCAAAGGATGAAGACGCTGATCGGTAAGTGAAATATCGGGGTTCCGTAGTAACCTATGTTTTGCGCAAGGATGTAAAGAGTAATTGTGCAAGAGTTGGTTCTGATCGGTCAAATAGTTTATGAGTGTATAAAGAACAAACAGACTTAAAATACGCCCGGGAAAACAAAGGGATAAAATCGGTAATCGGTAAGTGAAATATCGAAGTTTTGTGCGTACATCGCGAGCGAGCAATCTCGAAAGTCCCGAAAAAACCAAGGAATAAAGTAGCTGATCGGTAAGTGAATATTCGAGATTCCGTAGTAGCCTATGTTTTGCGCAAGGATGTAAAGAGTAACTGTGCAAAAGGAGCAACCAGAGACATTTAAAAAAAAATTAAAAATTTTTTAAAAAAAGAACCCTTTTACCGATTATCGCCAAATTCAATATCAACCTTTCTTAAATGATACTTTATTGATTAATAGAAAAATCGGCCCAATATCTCAATATTTGCTGAAGTTAATGCAACCACGGACATTTCTAAAAAAATTCAAAAATTTTTTTAAAAAAAACCCCTTTACCGATTATCGCCAAATTCAATACCAACCTTCCTTGAATGATGCTCTATCGATAAAAAAAAAAAACAGCCCGATATCTCAATATTTGCGGAAGTTAGAGCAACCACGGACATTTGTAAAATAATTTAAAATTTTTTAAAAAAAGAACCCCTTTACCGATCATCGCCAAATTCAATACCAACCTTCCTTGAATGATGCTCTATCGATTAAAAAAAAAAACAGCCCGATATCTCAATATTTGCGGAAGTTAGAGCAACCACGGACATTTGTAAAAAAATTCAAAATTTTTTTTAAAAAGAACCCCTTTACCGATCATCGCCAAATTCAATACCAACCTTCCTTGAATGATACTCTATCGATTAAAAAAAAAAACAGCCCGATATCTCAATATTTACGGAAGTTAGAGCAACCACGGACATCAAATCTGCACATACACACACACACACATACGGACATTTTTTTTAAATGCAATTTTTCGACGTTTTAGAACATTCTGAACACATTGGCATCAAAAACTAAAAAACAATTTTTTCTTTGGTCTTTTCTACCCTTATTTCATATATTTTTCTTTAATATTTGGTTGATTAGACCTAGCTTTATATACGATCAAAGGTCCATACACGAAGTTTATGAAAACATAGCTTTCTCTATGAGGAAGCAACAAATGTAATAAATAAATTAACGTTAGTTAGCCACATTTATTTTTGAGTCGTTAAGGTAGGTAGTTGTCTCGCAAATTGCAATTAACAAGAAAAATTTGAAACTTTCAACTACACGTTAATAAATGTGGTATCTACACATTTGTACAATTTAAAAGTAATTGACCGTCCCGATTGTATTGTCGCGAAACAACTACCTTAAATCGCCATATACTCCGTGGGACCGCTTGACTTTGTCGCATTGTTATTTGTCACGTTGAAAAATGTTTAGCGGTCTACTGGACTGAAATTTGGTGAGCTAGGATTAACTAAACAGATTAAAGACAGAAATACCTGAATATATATGAAATCGTGACTTCTTCACAAGACAAAGACTCGTTAGTTCACTAATTGTACAATAAGAGCACAATTCAATTAGTGCAAGTCACAAGACTGTTTTAAGATAAGACACACTGCCACTGTAAATAACGAGATCGAGTGCGCCGCGGGCGCGAAGATCCGGGGTTAAATACTCGAAAAGTTTATAAATATTCCCGAACCTTCGCGTCCTGGTAGCAACAAGTCAAATTAATGCGAAGATCAGCTAACGGTCGATCAACTGTTTCGATCCATTTTTCTAAAAAAACTCAATTAATTTCGAGATCGCGTCGACAACCGATCAGCTACTTTTTTTCGAAAACTGATTTTACCATTATTTGCCCCCCCCCTGAAACCCTAAAACTTTTATATGAAACATCACCCGAAAATGTTTTATATTTAAGATAATTAACTGTATCACTTAAAACAAAACACCCCCTGTGTGTGTATATATACACATATATGTGTGTATATTCATATGTATGTGTATAATATAAATAAATTTTGTGTATTTATAAATATATATATATACATATTTATTGTACAACTATACATATATAAATATAAAGTAAATAATAAATACATATAATATATGTATAATAAATTTTAAGGGTGGTCCTGAAATAGTTGAGTAAAATCAGGGTGTGGATTGGGCTCGTCAAAAGGATGAAAAAAGTTTCCATAAACGTTAGTCCAAAAACGCATCCCGCAGGAGTTACGACTCATTTAATTATTGATACCTGATACAGAAGAATGGAAGGCCATGAAAAAAAAAAACTTTATTTTTATTTACAGGAGTTGTTAAAAATGTCCACCGTTAACTAAAACACACGCTTCCATCCGACTAACCATTGACTGTCTAACACGCTCAAAGATTCCTGGCGTATTTCTTATAATTTCGCAGCTGTTGATAATGCGATCCCGTAATTCCTCTACATTATTGATTGGAGTTACATAGGAACTTTTTAGAACATGAACTAACAGCTCTACTGGATAACGTTCCGCTACTTATACGTAATGAAATGTACTTCATGCATGATGGAGCGACCGCGCATTTCAGCATAACTGCCAGAGAATACCTAAATGCACGATATCCTGATCGGTGGATTGGTCGAAGTGGACCAATTCCATGGCCTCCGCGTTCCCCGGACTGCAACCCTCTAGATTTTTTCATATGGGGGCACCTAAAGACTCTTGTTTATGTAACTCCAATCAATAATGTAGAGGAATTACGAGATCGCATTATCGACCTCTGCGAAATTATAAGAAATACGCCAGGAATCGTTGAGCGTGTTAGACAGTCAATAGTTAGACGGATGGAAGCGTGTGTTTTAGTTAACGGTGGACATTTTCAACAACTCCTGTAAATAAAAATAAAGTTTTTTCTTTTTAGGCCTTCCATTCTTCTGTATCAGATATCAATAATTAAATGAATCGTAACTCCTGCGGGATGCGTTTTTAGACTAACGTTTATGGGAACTTTTTTCATTTTTTTGACAAACCCAATCCACTCCCTGATTTTACTCAACTATTTCAGGACCACCCTATATATGTTGTCACGGCTTTTTCGGCCGGATCAAAGGGACGCTAAGAGAGTCGGGTGGTAGGCCTCTCGAAATAATCCCTCGCGCGAGTCAGGCGGTTCTTCAATAAATTGGTTGGGCGCCAGACGCGAATCTCTCGCGTCCACTAATTATTCGGAAATCTCGAACGCGAACTCGCTAAAACCATAGCCTGTCGCACGAGAGGCCAGCCGGCTCAACCTAACGGCAGAGGGGCAGGGTAGAGGCAGGGCAGCGCGGTGGTTGCGCAAACACCAAGAATTTCACACAAAATGCCGTACGTTTAATAAACAATAAATCTCGTTTATTGGAAAGAAAATGAATAGTCGGAGTATTAGCGATTGAACAATGTAAAAGTAGCAGTTTGATTTATTTAAATGAACAATGTCTCGTTATTCGGAGAAAGAAAAGTAATCAGATTATTAAATATGGAACAGCGTGTAATTAACGGTTTTGATCGGTCCGGTTGAACAATAATTTCGCGGGAGAGAATATTATAAACAGTCAGAATTTCTTATAGCCAGCGGTCGTCCCGGCAGGGAAATATCAGCCAGACCATGACAAAAGAAATAGGCGAACGTCGGTTGGTATCGTTCGAAAACAAGGCTGACCGGAGGAAAGTACCGTAGGTAAAAGCTAAACAGAACCGTGAATGGTTTGAATATAGTCGGTAAAGACCGCAAGTAAATAATAACGCGGTATAGGAAACGTAAATTCGAGCGTTATACCGTACGGAGAAATTGACAATATAATATATTACGATCCATAATCCGACAAACAGGCTTGTCGCGAGAACGAAACTTAAATCTAATCACTTTGAGAAACCGACTTATCGCGAAGACAAAACGTGAATCTAAGTAGCCGATACGCAGGCTTATCGCGGAAACAAAACGCAGATCTAGTCGACTCGACAAGCAGACTTTTCGCAGAAACAAAACTTAAATCTAACTTATTACTAACATCGCCGAAACGTTAAATATTATCGCGAGAAGGGAATCGACGGATTTTTCACGCTACAATCGATGGGCGGCGCCCCGCTGGGCGCACTGGAATTCACTCTCAAGCAACACAAAAACTTATGGCGACGCAAAGATCCGGTCGGCCGCTCGCACGAACGCAGGTGCGCTAACGTGATACGGAAGCTACTCGCGACACCCCTTTCGCAATTAACGACACGATAAACGACCCGAATTACACGACAAATAGCAATCGCAGCTCGCAAGTCACGAATAACGGCGCTTCGATGAGATCATCGAAGCGCCGTTATTCGTGACTTGCAAGCTGCGATTGCTATTTGTCGTGTAATTCGGGTCGTTTATCGTGTCGTTAATCTCTACGCGGTACGCGGGCAGGTACCCCGCAGGGCCACTCTCCGGCGCGGGCGGTACGCGGTAAGGGAGGGCCCGTGCAACTCCCCGAGAACTCTTGACAACGCTCGTTACGACGTCACGAAATCTCACCGCACTCCACGAAACGCGAAATTCTAAGTTGTGCGGGGTGTCACGATATCCGCGGCCCCGGTGGCCGCCGCCCGATCTCGCGCCCCCGCGGTCGCGATCCCCAGGAGGCCAAATTACGCGATAGTTCGCGGCACAAAAACCTCCGGCGCACGGTTCTGCCGTCGCAAGGCCCCTCGCGTCCGCCACCGACCGCCTACACCAAAAGCGAATACTCGCGAAACTCGGTCGCGAGCCAAATAACCGCGAGACTCTAATTGCGCCGTTTCCGGCGACTTTTTCCGCCGCGTCCGGCGTACGTCGCGTCCGACGATTTTCACTAACACCAAACCCAAAAGAACACGCGCTCGCGAAACGCGATATCTCGAGAACGTGGCGGTCGGGGCGAGACGAACACGGCACTCGCGGTTTCCCGTGGCCGTTCACACACTAATTAGTTGCTAGGGCAACCTCACCGGATCCGCTGACCCCTCGTAGACGCCGTAGAATCTTGGTCACAGGGCGCCGGGTAGGTCCGCTTCCTTGTGGCACTCACAAATATCGCGATAAATTGCGCGGAAACCTTTCTGCGCGAAACGACTTTACGCCTTGGCGGACGACCCAGAAGAGATCGAGCGGTCCGCTCGATGGGAAAATCAAGCGCTTGCTTCTCCCTGGGGGTTGCGCGATAATTCGGTGCGGTGCCGCGACCAATCGGGGTCGACGTACGGCGGATCACGCGCGGGTGTTCGCCAATTTTCGGCGGGGTCCGTCAAATGTCGTCAGGTGTCCCTTCGCCTGGCGGATTCCGTCGCCCGGTGGTTTGTTCTCTCGGGCGAAGTTCCCTTTGTTGGCCGGTTTTCTCGCGGACCGGGGGACGCTGGCCAGGCGCCCCCGACCCTCTCAGAGGTCCGGGGTCGTTGCGGGAAGCCCTCCGGTGATCTCGTTATGCCACGCGTGTCCGCCCCGCGCCCCGTTGTCGGATCACTCGCCCGTCTCGTGACGTCCTCGGGCCGCCTCTCCCGTCGCCGCCGGTCCCGCTCCCGTCGCCGTCTTCCGTGTCCATCGTTGAGGCGCGGTGCCTCGGTGAGGTGCCGCGTTTTCATACAATTAAATACAAAAGAAAAGAATAAGTAAACGTAATCGTTCTATTTCCGGAGGCCCCCTGGAGATTTCGCGGTTGTTCTTCCGGGTCGTCCGCGGGCGCAAACCCGCGCCCTGTGACGGCGGCGGGGCGCTGCCACGCGCGGCGAACCGTCACGTCATAATGTATACAGGGTGTCCCATTTTAACTTAGACAGCTGAATAACATGAAAAATTGCAATGTAATCAAAAAATTGTTTTAGACAAAAGTTGTATGGTCTAAAGGGGGACATAAGATGGTGGCAATGATTTGACTTTGGATGGTCGTTTGAAGCTCACGTGAACGTCACCTTCAATTTCTTAAATGGAACCCCCTATATTGTAGTATATCGTTTGAAAGGGAATAAAATAAGAAAAATTTTGACGCAAACCAGAGGTCAATACGTTGACCCGTTCGGGAGTTATTTAGGGTCAAAAATTGACCCCGGTGCACGGTCACGTGGCTTCCAACGCGCGAGAAAGAAAAAAAACATATGTGGCTGTCCTTGTCTATTATTCCGAAGCTGGCCAAGGCTCGCTGAGCCCCGCCGAGGTTTGAGCGCACACGTACGTGCCTTCTCTTCTATGTGTATGTACGTGTCCCCCACTCTCGTCCAACGAGTCAGGCTAAGTTCTAGATCTAACATCCCTGTAATCTGACGCGAGCAGGAAGCCCGATTTGCCGGAGGTCTTGTAGAAGAAGGTCAAGCAGGACATTGTCGAAGGCGCCCGCGATATCTAAAAATGTCGCAACTGTAAATTCTCTGTTTAAGAAATCTCTTCGTATGTCGTTAGTAAAAATCACCAGGTTATCATAACAGGATCTAAAGTTGCGAAAGCCGAACTGCGTGTTCGGGAGAATATCCCTCTCAGAAGATTCCAAAAACCAACGCAACCGATTATATATACATTTTTCAAAGATTTTAAGAAAACAAGAAAGGAGGGAGATAGGTCTAACCAGGTAGAACCAGGCTTAGGGGTGAATACCATTAGAGATCCCTTCCAACTGGAGGGATATGTACCCTGCGCAAACATTCGGTTGTAGATATCCAAGAGGAAAACTTTACATGAATCCGGTAGAATCTTAATGATAGCGAATCCTATCTGGTCAAGACCGGGAGACGAGGAGGACCTGGAACCGGCGATCGCTGCGCCCAACTCCGCCATAGAAAATAATTCACACATCCAGGGCTGAAGACCAACAGAGTTAAGATCCTCACTCTCCATTTCCGAGAGGGGGGAAAGCACAGAAGGGGGGGGGGGCAGAATTTGCTCATCGCAGCACGTTGCGACTCCTCACGGGCACGAAAATCCACGGTCACTCTGTCATCCTTATTCTTGCTTTGATTAGATTTAACACGGTTGCTGTGGGGGTCTTGGAATCGAAGGAGCCACAGAACTTACGCCACCCCAACCTCTTTTGCCTGAAAAGCTCCCTGCGACAAGCAGCATTCTGTTTGTGTCTCGCGATTTTCATCGGTGTATTCATGCTTAAGTGTCTATAATGCCTGCGTGCGCGCATCAACAGCGTCTTGGCACTGTGAATTCCACCACGGAGGTGGACGACGCTTCTGATTCAATGAGCGCGGGCCCATCCTACCGCTATCCTTGGCGACCTCAGCGATAGTACCCCTGATAAACGTGACATAAGAACTATAGTCTTTGACAATATCGTCTGAGGAAGTTAGTGGAGATTGCTCAGCACGGTCCTGGAGCCTCAAACAAAGATCTGCCAGCTGTCTATCCGTCAACCTAATGTTATACGAGAATCGCTTAGTTTGACAAGGCTGCTTGCCAACCAAGGTTACCAGTGGATAGTGGTCGCTACCGTGAGCATCACGCAATACCTCGGACCGACAGGTTGCTGCCATGCCAGCCGACGCAAGAGCCAGGTCAATTGTAGACCAATTGTTGCTATGAGTTCCAATGTGAGTCGGATGGTCCTCGTTTAGTACCATCCAATTATAAGTTTCGATAAGAGACACCAAGCGAGCCCCTTCGGGATCATTCGACGGGCAGTTCCAGAGAAGGTGATGTGAGTTGAAATCTCCTATCATCAACGCCAGCTTGAAACTGAAAGCAAAGTTGAACACATCATTCCAAGCAGATAAGGGAGTGATCACGTTAGGATGTCTATAGGCGTTAATCAACAAAATCTCCTCGTGTTTCTCCAGAGGAATACTTACGGCGATCAACTCAAGGGATGGGTGAACAGCAAACGGGGGCAAAACCTCACTGTATCTTAAACCGGAACGTATGAGAAGGTAGACACCTCGTACACCAGGACCATCGATGTCTTCTCAACGTCTCAAAACCCTTAACGGAAAATTTATTATTAGGGCGCAAGAGCGTCTCTTATAGACAGAGTACGTCGTAATTTGGCGCCAAAGCCTGTATATCGGGTAAATTTACCCGCAGCTCCTCTGCAATTCCAGTGCAAAATGGTAAGGTTAGATGCACAAGTAAACTTAGAGTTATGGAGAGGAAACAGGGAAAAAGTTACTACTGCGATGAGCAGGAAAA
This sequence comes from Leptothorax acervorum, assembly GCA_035220615.1. Lineage (NCBI taxonomy): Eukaryota > Metazoa > Arthropoda > Insecta > Hymenoptera > Formicidae > Leptothorax > Leptothorax acervorum. The sequence continues at coordinate 33,767 of JASTWQ010000751.1, forward strand.
TTTTGACTATTCAAACCAGGAGCCTGTTGAGCAGACGGGAACGCAAACCTAGAAGAGAATGACATATTCTATAAGTTGCTAAAAAGAAATTCTTCTAAAGAACGTAAAATAGGCTGTATAATAAATGCAAAATTCGGCGGAAGGCCGCGCGGGGGCCCGAAGGAGGAAGTAGAGGCAAAAGCAGATGAAGGTGAAAGGGGGGAGAAGATTCTGAACCCAGGGGAGATGCATTAGTAAGAGAAGGGTGGTCAGAACATCGTGTGAATTATTAGAAGCGAAGGGGGATGGGGAAAGCGAGGGGGAAGGACAATGTCATCCTTTGAGAACCCATAACGGGCCTGCCCATTAAAATAGAAAAGCTTATTTAAGTGAGCTGGAGTGTAACCAGACATAGGTCTAAGCCTAGAGTTGGGTTTGTATGCGGGCGGAGGGGTCTTCAATTGAGGGTTAGAAGGGCAGGGGGATTGATGTCCCCGAGCTGGTTGCTTAGGAGCGCCATCATTAGCACCATTGGGAGCCCTAGGTCTAGCCGTGGCCTGCGCGTATAAAAGAAATTGATCAAGTGCCGGGTTAATTTCGGGATCCAACAAGCCAAAACTGTTGGACACCGGAACCTGAAAGGAGTTGGCAAACGAGGAGGAAGCCTCCGGGATTAACGGAAAATTGCGAAAGTCAAATCTAGGATCAGTCATATTACCATGCTCCTCCACACGAGGGTTACGAAGCTTCTTTTTAGCCGCAGTAAATGAGATGTTCTCCGCAGCAGCCAGCGACTTAACCTCTTTATGTTTGATGATTGCACTGCAATTATTGAATGTGGCCAAATGTCCCCCCCCCCCCCCCAAAGTTAAGGCAACGATGGAGAGGTTCCTTCCGAGGGCCTATCACCTTTTCGTCATGCTTATCCTCACCACAATACAAGCAGCGAGGTCGGCTTTTGCACTGTGAACCCACGTGACCCACCCTAAAACATGAATAGCATGTGCGTGATTTAGGCACAAAGGTATTAACGTTAAATTTAACCTTGCGTAAATATACATATTTAGGCAATCGTTGACCGGCAAAATTAATGCGAATTGAACTAGACGGAACAACGCGAAACTCGTTTTCAACAGTAATTCGACGATTTAGACGTTCTATGCGAAGCACTTTGACCGGTGATTCTATATATTGCTTAATCCACTCAAGACTGTACGTGTCAGGCACGTCCCTAACGATCCCAACGCGAAGCACTTTAAAGGAAGGAATGTAGGCTTTCAATTTGGCGGCCGTCAATGCTAGAATGTCAATAAGATTATTTGCGGCTTTCGCGGTACGTATGTCAACAACGACCCTCGCGCGCCCGACCTTTTTGGTCTTAATAAGTTTGTTACACGCAATCTTAGATATCACCTCGCTAACCGTCAATGGGTGAAGAGATACGGAGCCATCGTCGCTGACTGGCGTAATAAAAACCGAGAAGGGACTACGGTCCGTATTACCGTAGCTATATTTCTCCTCGATGTTTAATATAGAAGGAGATTCCGATTCTCCGGGATTCGGAAAAGTTTGCATAGAAACTCTAGATTCTTTACGAGATGACATAAATACCTGATTCTGTACCCCTTTCCTTTTACGTTCATTAACAACAGGTCGGGCAGAAGGTTGTGCCACAGCCGCCGACGAGACCGTCGATTCTGTATTTTGACCTTGCGTTATCACGCGACACGGCGGTGCAGTCGGCTGCGGGGTGGACGGCGCAATTTCTACATCTGTATCCATCAGAGGAGATTGATTTGCCACATTCGCAATTACGCGATCCGAATTATTATTACGCATCGATAGAATATCATCTCCGGGAATTCCGGTAGAAGAAGGCACTCTACACGATAACGCATCGTTACTCAGATGCTACATAAATTCAGTATGCTGTTCGAGAGGGACTGAAGTACGGGGTACTACAGGATGAAGAATGGGATTCAAGGAATCCAAGGAATTGCGACGGGGGAGGAGCCCCGGGCCCTTTCATCAGAACCGCGAGAGGCCGAAGCCTCTTGCATCATTCGCGACAGTCAGAAATCGAAGGATTTATAAAATCCAGTCACAGAAATTGTCGGTAAACACACACGCGGATAAGACAGCGGGCTAATTGTCCGACTATAGCGATCGGGAGTACAATTGCGCCACCGTAAACTCATCACAACACAACACGTGTACTCGCTATTACGCAGTTGAAGCACGCGAAGATAGGCGGGGGAAGCGGCGCTGCGCACCGCAAACACGTCCACACTCTACGGCGATTGCCAAGCGAATCTTCGTGGGTTGTGGAGTATCGCAGATGGTCTTCTTCTTCTTCTTCTTAAAACCCACTGGATTTCAGGCTCCAATGCGGAGCCACTGTACCACAGATAAACTGCCAAAGAGAGAGCCCCTATGGGGATTTAGGCTCCCTCTGGCGAATACACTATGAGGCAAAACCTCAGTCTGTTTAAATGTCCATCGTAAAGTCGATAACACAAAGAAAAAACATGCATGAATTTAATAAAAAGCCTTAATTAACTTTAAAATTTTAACCATATACAAATTAAAGTACTTGAAAGATATTACGCATATTCATAAATTGATATTAGAGTCACTAACAAAAGTAATGATAGCCTTAATTATTTGACGAATGAGATGACTCAATAGGTAAATACTAGAAAAAGGCGCAAAAAGCCCTAAATTAAATAAAGAGCCAACAAACTTAAATCGAATGTTATCAAAAAATTTACATGCCGAGAAAATGCGTTCCATATCCTGAATTTCATATCCACAGGGACAAGCAGGAGAATCACAAATGCCAAACTTGTACTTTATAGCGTTATTAAATGGATAGCCTACAATGAGTCTAGCCAAGATACCAAAATAATTTCTACCAATTTTAAATCTAGATAGGAAGGAAATATTAATCTTTTGAACTAACAAATTATCCATATAAAACAAAATAAGAGTGAGCACGTAGCCATGTCTCCTGGAGACAAATAATATCAAAGTCGTTAACTAAATTTGATAACTCATTAAATTTTCCCATAACACTCCTGCAATTCCATTGTAAAATCTACATGGAAAATTATACTTTTAATTTAGATTACTAAAGAGAATGCTCAAATACCATAAAGCGGTATGAGCCTTTTTATCAGAAGATCTATCAGAGTAATAAATAAATTGAAGGTCCTTAAGAATGGTCTCAGTGTGAGGGAAAGTACTATTCAAATTATAAAGATTAGGTTCAATATTAAAGTTAGACGGGAGTGAGTGACCAGTGACTAACGGGCAAGCTAATTCCATGCAGTGATCCATCTCAACGGATGGACAAATAGTCTCATCCAAAACAGAGCTAGGTACAGAATTCGAAACCTCATCCTCCGATTTTCTACGTCTTTTCTTTTTGCGGAGAGAACGACTAGAAGACAATGCATGAGTAAGAACATCCACATGGGGAACCAATTTACACCAAGCAAAATAAGCATGGGATCTAAACGTCTGAACAGCCTGTTGACAAGTCTCAAACTTCCTAGTCTTGACAATTTTTTTAGCTTGAGCAAAAGATGAATTAGTATAGGCCATGACAGTATTAATTATTCGATGAAAAAGATGCATAGGGCAAACGCCGTCAGATGGAAGGTGATCTCCCTTACAATTGATACAGAAATACTTAGGGTTACAAGTCTCAGAAGGAGGATGAACCGATCCGCATTTATTACATGAAGAGTCACTTCTACAAGCAGCCATTGAATGGCCTAAACGGAGGCAATTGTTGCAGCTACGTACTTTATTAATGAAGGGGAATACTCTACATTTAACTCTCCATATAAACACGAATTCAGGTAACAGATTAGAAGCAAAGGTTATCTTAATGGAGGAAGAAGATTTTAACACATTACAGTCTTTATCTCTATATTTCATTCTTTCTAGTGACTCAACTTGAATGGGATTATCAGGCCACGTAAGACCATCGATAATCTCATCACATGAAAGCTCCAGGTCCTAATTTCTAATTATTCCGATTCTGTAAAGCTTAAAGTTAGAAATATAGGCAAACCAGCCTGGCAAGAGAGACTCCTTAGACTCCACAAAAGAATTAGCATCGTTAAAATCATCGAAATCAATGCTAATGAATAATACATAATGAAATAATACATACCGGTTTCAGAAAGACGAAGTTAAATATATAGGTAATAATTATTTAATAATGAGATTTTAATGAAAACTAAACATTAATGCATAATATAATAAAAAAGAAAAATAGGATACAATATAGAGAAATCAGATATTCATAGTAACCGAACGGACACACGAAAATATAAAGAGTGAACAAAAGATTAACACAATAAATGAACACATAAATCACATCGATGTAATTAAAATAATAAGAAAAGAAAAGCATAGCCAAAGCAAGCGAAAAATTATGTATGAAAAATTAAATAACGAAAAATTCAAAATTGATAGAAAAAATTACGAAGTAAAAGAAAAAATTAAGAGCCAGATAACGAAATTCAGGAATAAGCAATGATATTATACGGAATAAATTATTACATATAAAGAAAGATAATTAAAAAAATACTTTAAATAAATCACGAGAAAAGAAAATTAAGGCAGTCCGAGGACAACAGAAAAGTGTAAATAATGTGTGTTATCAAGCTCGGAACGGACTCACAGACTATGTGTAGCTGGTATTCGCAATTAACATATATATTATATGTATATACGATATACCTATATTACCTATTATATGTATATATATATACATATATAAAGAAAAAATATTTATATTTAATTATATAATTTATATATAAAGTAATATAGTGTTGTTTATTTTAGAAAAATGTTTAACCTTAATATAAAAATATTAATAAATTTTCTCTCATAAACTTTATAGGTATTTTTATCTGTTTTAGTATTATGTAATAAATACAATGTTTTTAATGGCTATTTCTATTTTTTTTTTTTTTACTTTAATGAGGAATTATTAAATTGATATTTGACAATTTCTTTTCTTAGATTTCATTATCCTATTTTTTTATCTTTTTAATTTTGTTCCGACAGAAACAGTAATCAATAAAATATTGAATAGGTTATTATAAGTCAGTTATTATAAGTTTTACAGCGTGATTATATATTAAGAAGTATTAAACCAGTGTTCTTTAGATATTATAAATCTAGAAGTATTATAGATGGATCTTTATAAATAATTATGTTAACAATATCTATTTATCTTTAAAGTTTGTTGATTATAAGACTAAAGTTATTTGACCGTACATATCAAACCAAATTAAATTAGAATAATCGCCATAACGGTCCAAGCTTGGATCTTAATAGCCTAATATTATTTTATTGTGTGATACACATGTTATCCCCTCCTTCCTTTTAGTTAAATCAATTTTTACCTCCAACTCTTGAAAACTGTGCTCCGATTTGTCAGACTTAAAAACACAGTGCAACTGTGCTAGATTTGTCAGACTTAAAAACATAGCCCCTGTTGGAATAGTGAAACGATTCAACTTATGGTATTAAAGAAATTATTGCGAAAAATATTACCCCAGCTAGGGTTTGAACCTGGAACCTCCCGCTCTCCGTGCAGGCGTTGTCCCAATTCGACCACTGAGGCATGTGGTAATATTTATCGCAATAATCTGTTAATAATAATTTGAGCGTCTTTTTTTTGGCCAAGACGTAAATAAACAACATTAAAAACTAAAGTTATTCGACCGTACATATCAACTTGGACCGTTATGGCGATTATTCTAATTTAATTTAGTTTGAGATGTACGGTCGAATAACTTTAGTCTTTAATGTTGTTCATTTACGTCTTGGCCAAGAAAGAAGAAATCAAATTATTATTAACAGATTATTGCGATAAATATTACCACATGCCTCAGTTGTCGAATTGGGACGTCTGCACGGAGAGCGGGCGGTTTCAGGTTCAAACCCTGGCTGGGGTAATATTTTTCGCAATAATTTCTTTAACATCATAAGTTGAATCGTTTCGCTATTCCAACAGGGGCTGTGTTTTTAAGTCTGACAAATCTAGTCGATCGGAGCACAGTTTTCATGAGCTGGAGATAAAAATTGATTTAACTGAAGGAAAGGAAAGGATAATATGTGTATCACACAATAAAATAATATTAGGCTATTAAGATCCAAGCTTGGACCGTTATGGCGATTATTCTAATTTAATTTGGTTTGTTAATTTTATAGTATTTTACCTTATATGTATAATACTATAAATTATTTCCGACAATGACAGAGAAAGTGATTAATTTTTAATGGATAATCTAGAATTGCCAAACAGCAACATAATTACTTCTAAACATATAATAAAATAATTTTTAACCATTAACGTTTAAAAATATAGATATATATTAACATAGAGAAAATAAAACTTATTTTTATTTAAAGTTAAAATACGCTAAACATTAAATATTTAAAATCATTATTTTTTAATAAAAACTTTTTTAATAAAAAATTATAAGATAAATCAATTCTTCCATCAAATTATATTATACATGATATATGTCTAAAACATCCTGTATATTATTGAATTATACTATAAAAAATAAGTCTAGCAAGGAAATATTTCTTCTTCATCAAAATTGATAATTTTTTAAAATATGTAGCCTAGTATGCAGGAAATGCCGAAATTCCATCAAGGCAATATTAGGTATCCTTATATCTGTGTTTCTTTATAAAGTCATGATTTAAAAACCTCTTTGATTTAAATCTACTTTTTTCTGAAGTTACTAGCTTTAAATGCATTTCACAATCAACAAGAAAAAATGTTTTCTTCTGTCAAAGCCAGTTATCAATTTAAAAGATAATTAGCTTCGACAGAACAAAAAATTTTTTCTTATTGGTTGTGAAATCCATTTAAAGCTATTAATTTCACAAAAAGGTAGATTAAAATTGAGGAGGTTTTTAAATCACAATTTTTAACAATTTTAATTTATCACTAATACGAAAACAATTATCATTGAATATATGTGCGCGTACGAATATGCAGACGACTTTTAAGGTGTGACAACATATGTCGAAAGGATGTTTGTCACTGACCGTATGCCTGTATGTCCATCTCTTTGTAGCAAAAGCCAGACAACGATAAACTTTCCTTATATCAAATAATCAGATATTACTGGCTAAAAGATGAAGGGTTTCCTTGATGTTCAAATTCATCATTATTGAGTTTCTGCTCTTTATGTTTGCAAGAAATTCGATTTTCCGAAAATTCGACTTTTTAATATTTCTTTATTTTTTCTATTAAAGAGGACATTTACGACCTATGGTTTCTTTGAGACTTTTGATGTTCTCAATGAGTAGAATTTTTTTAAGTTAATAAAAAAGTTTTACTTTGATTTTCAAGGTTAAAAAGAATTTTACAGGGCCATGTTTAGGGGTGATCTTTGCCAGATATAAGCTGGTGAATCAAGCTAGCTAAGTGGCAACCAATCATTTTTATACACTGTACGTTTCTGACAAAAGCATAATTTAATAGTAATCAAGCATGTTGATTGTTGAATATTCTTAAGAAAATTCTTAAGAAGACCAATCAAAACCATTGTAGCAATATTTGTATCATGACTAATAAAAATATGAATTTGTAAACCCTGTAAGCCACAAAACAGCGTTTTTCATAGTAAGACTTTTCTAGGGAAAAGTCGACAAAAACTAAATACAAAAGACTAATAAGAAGATGGGACGTCTTATTCTATTAATTATATGATATCACTATTATTCTGTTAGAGAATTAATGTATGGTAGAAAAATAAAGTAAGAAATATCTACCAGGACAATATATTGTTCTATGTTAGAATTCTAATAATAAATTTTTCGAATGGATAAACTGTCCGTTTTACGGTTTTGACCTGGTATCATGCTAGATTTCTTCTTTTTCCTGATAATTAAGAATAAAATACGTAAATTTTTCTCCATTGTCACCAAATCCTTTTAAATAATTGATATATGAGATATATTTAAAGTAGTACTTTCGGTAGAAAGTACTATTTTAAATAAAGGATGATTTAAAAGTCAGTGCCTTGGGGTGGTAGAAAGGGCTACAACAAATATTTTTTGTTAAACAACATAGGGTCGGCGTCGCGTTGTTATCCCAGTAGGCGACGCGAAGGTTGAAGGGCTGCGCTGCACACAATACATCGCCTTGTTGGCTAGCGGTGCCTACTGTCCCTGGAATACAGAGTCTGGCAAACCGACCCTTAAAATGGCATGCCTCTCATGTCTATATACGAGGGATTAGTGCATAAGTGTATGCTGTGTATGTATGTTCACTATGTTAGTGTCTAGCAATGTAGTGGTGTGTCTATGTACATTGTGATAGGTTACGCCATTTTGAGGAATCTTGATCTCGACCAATAAAAATAGGTCTACGGTTTGCTAGACTCTCTATTCTAGGGACACTAGCGGTGCCTACCTATCCGCAGTTACAGGAGTTGCTCAAAATGACCACTATTGTTCTGTAAACAAAGCTTGGAACGGCGAACCATCAACATACCCTCCCGACTTTCGCGTTGCCTACTGGGATAACGACGCGACGTCGACCCTATGTTGTTCAACAAAAAATATTTGTTGCGCCCCCTCCTCTCCCTACCACTCGTTAAAATTTTGGCACTGACTTTTGAATCACCCTTTATATCTTATATACCAATTATTTAAATTATTATAACAATTGATATAAATTATAGATTAGATAAGAGTATAAGGTCTAAGAACATTGAATATATAATAAGGTTTCTCAAAATCTTGAAATTAATATACATGGTGTCCACATATAAGTGGTCTTTTTTATCTTGCCAACTAAAGGAGATAGACCTTACAATTTCTAACAAATATAATATTAAATTAAATAGATTTAATTAAACTCTATTGTGAGCACAATAATTGCTCATAAAAATTATCTATGTTAGAGAACAGAGTAGTATGCATAACTTTCCACGATAATGTGAATATTTCGATATAATAAAAGTTGTAGCGTTCTTTCTATGCAACAATGTATGATACAACATACTTATCTTATAAATCGTACGAATTTTGTTAAGTCAAAATTTTGTGGGCAACTGCTACCTTTTCAGTTTCGGCCCTGCGGTGTAACAAACCTTTAACTTGCACATTAACAATTAAAGTATGATACATTGTCATCTGATTACAATGATCAGTGAGCGTAAAATATAAATGATAATAATAGAAAAATCTAATAAAATGATGAAACATACAATAAAATCATAAAATATTTAGTATTTTTTTATATAACATAAATAACTTGCACATATGCTTGTCATATGCTGCTTAACAATTCATAACAATTCATTTATTTAGTAAATAAACAAGTATAAGGTAACGACTTGCAAATGATGAGTTTATTATGATTATATTTACAATAAAATAAAAACACGATGAGATACATTAACTTCGCCAGTGTATAAATAACCAAATTAAATTTCTTAATCGACGAAGCTGGCACTCCTGACGGTCACAATCGTCAGGACACTAGACCGAGATTCCGGTCCTTCTATCAAAACGCTTAAATTTAAGCACCTTAAATTAAGATGGAAAAATTCCCTCTCCCTTCCCTAATTAAATCGATATCGATTTAATATTAAAATCACTGTAAAAACTTATTGCGAAAAATATTACCCCAGCCAGGGTTCGAACCTGGAATCTCCCGCATTCCGTTCGGGCGTCTTAACCAATTCGACTACCGGGGCATGTGGTAATATTTATCGCAATAGCACATCTAAACAATCTTAAGATGGAACACCGATGTTTACGTCGACGGTGTATATTCAAACACGATGAGATACATTAACTTCGCCAGTGTATAAATAACCAAATTAAATTTCTTAATCGACGAAATATTACCCCTGGCTGGGGTAATATTTTTCGCAATAAGTTTTTACAGTGATTTTAATATTAAATCGATATCGATTTAATTAGGGAAGAGAGAGGGAATTTTTCCATCTTAATTTAAGGTGCTTAAATTTAAGCGTTTTGATAGAAGGACCGGAATCTCGGTCTAGTGTCCTGACGTTTGTGACCGTCAGGAGTGCCAGCTTCGTCGATTAAGAAATTTAATTTGGTTATTTATACACTGACGAAGTTAATGTATCTCATCGTGTTTGAATATACACCGTCGACGTAAATATCGGTGTTCCATCTTATGATTGTTTAGATGTGCTATTGCGATAAATATTACCACATGCCCCGGTAGTCGAATTGGTTAAGACGCCCGAACGGAATGCGGGAGATTCCAGGTTCGAACCCTGGCTGGAGTAATATTTTTCGCAATAAGTTTTTACAGTGATTTTAATATTAAATCGATATCGATTTAATTAGGGAAGGGAGAGGAAATTTTTCCATCTTAATTTAAGGTGCTTAAATTTAAGCGTTTTGATAGAAGGACCGGAATCTCGGTCTAGTGTCCTGACGATTGTGACCGTCAGGAGTGCCAGCTTCGTCGATTAAGAAATTTAATTTGAATAAAATAAAATTTTAATCAAATCTTAAAATATAACAAAATTTTAATGTAACATAAACAAAACATGAACATAACATTAACATTAATATTAATCTAATGTTTGAAATGCCCATCGTTTGCATCTAAGCACCAATGAAATCTAATAATTAATAATATTTGTTCAATATGTTGAGAATGGGCTAATTAAGAGCCAAGCGCGGTACACGTTGCGCTGTTATTCTCTTTTAATGTATTTTTATACATATAATTTTTCCACCAGTAACTGTGGAGTAGTATCTCTTTCCTCCCCGATTAAATCGATGCGATTTAATTTTTCAGATGCTACCTAACCATAATAATATTTGTACATTCCGTAATTTTTCTACGTTAATAAAAGTACATGTATCAATAATTCTTTGACACATATTCTCTTGATGTAGTGAGAGCTGTGGCAAAAACTATATCTTTTATTCTGCTCCAAACAAAAAAATGTAATGGCAATAGATCTAGAGATCTTGCTGGCTATTTAATTAGTCCGCCTAGTTTTATCTAAGTAAGTAAAAATTTATAATTTCATATGTATTTATACAGTCTCTTCTCTTATGAGCTGGTGCTTTATCTTGTTGGTAAGTACTATATAAATACATACGTACGTCTGGAGGAACATCTTTCAATAGGATTGGTAGGATAGATTAGAATACAAACAAATAAAGATTAGAATAAAAGGGTAATGCCTCAAAATGTAAACAGCGCCGACAAAATGTAAAATATTACAATGATGAATTGGTAGAAACTATTAGGCTCATTATTCATGAAAATCTATGTCAGAGTATGCGACAAATAGCTCGATAAACAGGTAAATAAAAAATAGTTGTAAGAAAAACTTATTTTTTAATTTCTATAAAATCAAGTAAAAATAAAATTAAATAGCTTATTATAGTATGTTTTTCTTTTCAAATAAGAAAATAAAAAACTACAGTATACAAAATATTAAATAACTTGCAATTGTATCTGTACCGTGCAGAAGAATATAAAAAATTATTTTTTTGAGATTTAGGAAGACACAGAATATCTTGCACATGGGCTATATACAAAGAATAACAATACTTAGACTTTTCTTAACATGTTATTCATAGATAAAGCAACACTTTTCATTACGGTTAAGATAAATAAACAATAATTGTCGCTATTGGGCTGTAGAAAATCACCATTGGCTTCATAAAATTACTCATCAGAATCAATGAAAATTAAATATGTGATGTAGAATTATTGGTAAACGCATAATTGGTTTATATTTCTTTGAAGAAACTTTAACTGTGGCCATATATGCAGAGTAGAATTCTTGAGAAATATCTTACCAATCCTATTGAAAGATGTTCCTCTAGACATATACGTATGTATTTATAATATCAACAAGATGGAGTATCAGCTCATAGGAGAAGAGACTGTATCAATATATAAAATTAAAAATTTTTACTTACTTAGATAAGGTTAGACGGACTAATTGAATGGCTAGCAAAATCTCTAGATCCCTAGATAGCACAGCTGATCTTTATGAATTCAAAAAGATCTGAATCTGATCTTTATGAATTTATAAAGATCAGCTGTGCTATCTGGGTCTATTGCTATTAGATTTTTTTGTTTGGAACAGAACAAAGGATACAGTTTTTGCCACAGCTCTCACTACACAAAAGAATACCAAAGAATTATTAATGCATGTACTTTTATTAACGTAGAAGAATTACGGAATGTACAAGTATTATTAATTATTAGATTTCATTGGTGCTTAGATTCAAACGATGGACATTTCAAACATTAGATTAATATTAATGTTAATGTTATGTTCATGTTTTGTTTATGTTACATTAAAATTTTGTTATAATTTAAGATTTGATTAAAATTTTATTTTATTGTAAATATAATCATAATAAAGTCGTCATTTGCAAATCGTTACTTTATATTTGTTTATTTATTTAAAAAATGAATTGTTATAAATTGTTAAGCAAAATATGACATGTGCAAGTTATTTATGTTAGGTAAAAAGAATACTAAATATTTTATAATTTTATTGCATGTTTTACCTTTTTATTAGATTTTTAAATCATTATCTATTTTCTATCATTATCATTCATATTTTGCGCTCACTGATTATTGTAATCAGATGACATGTCAAACTTTAATCGCTAATGTACGAGTCGGAAGTTAGCCACACCGCAGGGCCAAAACTGAAAAGATAGCAGTTGCCTGCAAAACTTTGACTTAAACAAAACTCGTATGATTTATAAGGGTAAATATCTATAAAAGGTCAAACCTTACCGATAACTTTGACATATGTTGTCAAGGTCATCCTCCTGAGTGACCTTCAGAAGGTTTTAGCTGGCGGTCATTGTTTATTAAAAAATTATAAACAAAAAAAGTTTGAAAAATATAGCAGTTATTTTGAGTATTGAAAGGCATAAACGACTGATATATATGTGGAAATAGTACACGTATGAACGAAGGAAAATTATTTAAAGCAGCGAATTGTTGATATATTGAACAGTTCTTTTATTAAAATAGAAAATAGTTGGTATTAACAAAGTTAATTGAAACACGTACTGTTAAAGACGTACTGTTCAATGTATCAACGATTCACTGCTTTAAATGACTTTCGACTTTCATCATCTTTCAACACCGTGTATATTTGAGAAGTACCTACATATGGAATGTGTGCTATATGCAAATATTTAGTACACAACAGAGAGCTAACTGTTCTGTTTCGATTAAGCGTTAAAGTTGTGTTTAAAAGTTAAGAAATCTGTCAGATCAACGATATATCTGATTTCAATTATGGCATATTTCAATTATTTAGTCAAACAAATGAATAATAATCCTTGGCTTGCAGTACAAGACATAGTCGGAAATGCGAATACATGGCCAAAATTTATCAAAAAAATGTTTTCCACATACATATCAGTCGTTAACTGCTATATTTTTCAAACTTTTTTTGTTTATAACTTTTTAATAAACAATGACCGCCAGCTAAAACCTTCTAAAGATCACTCAAAAGAGTGGCCTTGACAATATATGTCAAGGTCAAGGTCATCGGTAAGGTTTGACCTTTTATAGATATTTATCTTTATCCCTGGCAAAAATAAGAAGCCTTATAGAGCGTTGACAAACGTTTGGTGAGGGTTTTCTGAGCGTTTATACGCTTTTAAACGTTGTAAGAACGCTTACACAACGCTGTTGGGTTGTAAACGCTTTCGGAACGCTTATCAAACGCTGTATAAAACGTTTCGTGAGAATTCTGTATTGCTAAGCCAACGCTTTTCAGAGAACGCTTAGTGAACGCTGATACAACTTCGTATAGAGAGTTAGCTGTGAGACTTTACAAACGTTTATTAAACGCTTTTCCCAACGCCGTAAGACAAGCGTTTTCCCTTTGCTCAGCAAATGCTCTTCTAATGCGGCGAATTGTAGGGCGTTTGTGCAAACGGTTTGAGAATGCTTAAGAAACGCTTTATCCGGCGCTGTAACACGAGCGTTTTCCCTCCTGTATCAAAAGCTGTATAAAACGTTTCGTGAAAGTTCTGTAATGCTAAGCCAACGCTTTTCAAAGAACGCTTAGTGAACGCTGATACAACTTCGTATAGAGAAATTTCTGTCAGACTTTACAAACGTTTATCAAACGCTTTTCCCAACGCCGTAAGACAAGCGTTTTCCCTTTGCTCAGCAAACGCTCTTCCAATGCAACGAATTGTAGGACGTTTATGCAGACGGTTTGAAAAAGCCTAAGAAACGCTTTTCTGCCAGTACGGCTTAAACATATACATATTTTATGATAACATTCTCTTTCCGTTTTTCATGTAGTAAATCTCTTTCTAATTTTTACTCATGTAGGGAGGGGAGGGGGCAAAGTCAAGGTAAAAGAAAGAGATCAACTTATCCCAAAATTAAATACAATACTTTATTTGCAAAATAAAGTGTAAAACCTATATATAAAACCTATATAGTGCAATTAATCATTAATCTACATATAAACTTATATATAAATCTATATATAAACCTATATATAAAACCTATATATTGCAATCATTACGCATCAATTAAAAAGTTTTATTTTTAATCTCCATGACAGCCAAAAGGCAGTCCACACAGGTAGGTATTATTGGGTAAATTTATCACAACACAGGGTTGTTTAATGAGTGACAGTTTGATGCATAACATTTTCCTAATTCTTTTCATTTTGAAGACATGTTTCAGAGCCACGTAATCGTTTTGAACCAATAAACGCCTAGAGCATTTAATCGTTTGCACAAGAAGTAAAATTTCACCCAACGGCGACATGGCAATGTATTTTATTTGTACAACTTTCCCATCTCTTAGGATAGCATAAGAATCGTTGTTCTTCTTCTTATCAACATATTGAGAGGAGGTGTACCTAATTCCATTATATAATAATCTATTAAAAAAGGTTAAATCCTTAGCGTCAAAATTCCCAAAACGGAGAAAGCACTGATGCTCTTCTTCACACAAAATCGAAACATGCTCTCCCTTCCCTAAGAGAAGTGCTCCATCAGAACGCACAAAATATCTAAGCTTCTTATTCAAAACTCTTTCTGAAAAATTAATAGTTCTTTCAGATGACACAATCTCCTCACATAGAGTATATAGTGAATTGAACATAAGAAACTTACGAGCTATCTGTGAAGTAACCTGAAACGGACTCTGATATAATTGTAGTAAATGTCTATTTTGTCCTTCATAGCAAAATGCATTGTGTGTCCACAAGGGACCCCAGTTTATGACACATTTGCACACGTGAGTAAGAAGATGAAGGTTGTAGATTGTGTGTTTAGGTTCAAAATATTTTTGAAAGTAATAGCAGTACCTTAGGAACAGGTTGTGCTGCCTCCTCAATTTCAGTGCGAGATACAGAATGTTGAAGGAGAATATTAGTTGCTTGGGAGAGCATAGCGAGATGGGCCAAGTATTTGTCTTTAAGAAGACCTTGCAAACATGGTATGCAATAAAACAAAAGCCACGACCTCCATTCTGAAGCTTTCCACTTACAACAGTGTTCGATTGAACGAGGACTTCTAGTTATTCCTGTTGGAGGTTGTATGCTGAGAAGACGGCCATCTATTGTGTCTGTCAAATTTTTTAAAGCTATACTGTCTGTCATACCTATCCAACATTTCTTTTTAGTAGAATCAAACAGGTATTCCATATGAGATTTTATTACACCTAACAGAATGGCATGCATGTAATCCACGACAAAACCCCAAATCAAATCAAAATGGAGGAGATTCATCAAAATAGACGGGCCCTTGACACCCTTGTAATGCCGCTTGTCTATACGTGTTTCATTTTTCCTTTCATGAGCTCTAATTGCATCCTGATAAGTGGATTCTGCCGTTCTGTCATCTGCTCTCTCAGAGAGGACATTAAAACACCTCGATCTTGGGCCTGTTTTCTCCTGCTTCTCATAACAGAATGTGCAGCCATAAAATGCATGGAAAGACTGCATGTTGAGAAGCTGCCACCGTGCAACAGAATCAGTTACAGCACATAAAGGGATGACCTTACTGATAACCTCTTTTCCCTCGTGATTCCAAGAAAAACCCTCGGAGGAGAGTTTGTTTGCTTCTTTAACAAAGGGTTACAAGAAAACCATTTGATTAGGATCTTTAGGTCCAACGTATAGCCCAGCAAGAAGCATATACCTGCTACGGTCTTTAAATGGGAATTCATTGATCGTTACATAAATAGGCCACAATGATTTACCAGTCGACTTCCCAGTTTGTACACCGTCCGTAAAGAAAGAAAATGAAAAATTGAGAGGGGAGGAGAGTATTCCTCCAGGAACACAGTGCTTTTTGTACTGCTCCCCGTTGTATATATCCTCAAAAGCATCAGAGTGCTCTTTCTTGCGATTAAATCTGTGGTTTAGCAATAAGGATGCTATACGTGAATCACTTACTAATTCTTTCAATTGCGATTCTAATGATATGGACAAGAAAAAGTTTGACGGCTTAGACACATCTACATTACCAGCACAATAAGAACATTGCACACATTCTGGCAAACAACTCTTTTCTCCTAAGTACACTTCACATGTTGGGCAATAGATGTGATAAGATATGCTCTCCTTTTCTTTCTCTATGTGTTGAAAGTACTTGTACTTTGTTCCTGGAAGATCCTCCTTGTCGTGAATTGAGTTGACCATTCGCAGAATGTCAAGTTGTGCCTCCCATGATAAATTATGCCTCACTCCTAACACAAGGCACATGAAAATAACATCACCAACTGTAGTGTTTGTGCAATCGCATAATTTCTCTGACAGTTTCTTCTGCTCTGTTTCAACACTGATGTGATCAATAGGATCTGTTGAGGTTGAGGTATCATTGGCCAAGAAATTTTCTTGTGACATAGACCTTGATGACATAGACCTTGAGTCTCTCTCTGATGATGAAGCAAACTCTAGATGCTTTGTTGATGAATCACAGGTAATCTCTCCAATTTTTTCATTACTGTCAGATTGAATATCAGTTGTAGTTGTTTCTGTCACATTAGTGATTAGTTTATTTATTCCATTAGAGTAGCTCTAAAAAGAATAATAAAATGCAAAATAAAAACAGTAATTAAGAAAACGGGGATTCTTATTCTACTACAATGTAATATTCAGAATAATTGCAAAGAATTATTGCATACCTGCAATGAATATGATGCACGTGAGTCATCTGTAACTCTATTCACAGATCCACCTATCCTCTCAACGTCATTCTGTGAAGATAAAGCTGTTGTAAATGATATTATATTCTGAAACGAAATAACATTTGCAGTGACAAAAAATGTTACATTTTGGAACTTTTACACAAAAAATTAGTATATTCATATTATTTTACTTGGGTGATTTGGTATCAAGTGTACACCAAAAACATTACCAAACCATCACATTTTGGGTTAGCAAGGATACAATTAAATAATAAATAATAACCCGGCAAAAAATTTTTCATGTAAAAGCATGTAAAAATATATAGAATTATATATCAAAAATGTCCATGCATGATTTTACATTGTATATTTCTATATAATTCTGATATATAATTCTATAGATTTAGACATGCTTTCATATGAAAAACTTTTTAGCGGGAAAAAATTGTTTATATATAATCATATGTAATTAAATATAATTATATTTAATTTTATTTAATTATGTATTATATTTAATTATATTTAATTATGTATAATTAAATATAATTATATTTAATTATACATAATTATATCTAATGATAAATGAGCAATATTTTACCGGGACTTGATGGTCAGTATTGTCACAGTTTTGAGATTCCGACAACACTATTCGTCCTGCAGCTCGTTGTCGCCGACGGCAAGCGGTGGAGCGAGGGATATTTTCATCAGTAAACAAAAAACGTTTGTAGCGTTTCATTTTCGTGTAATTGTCTTGATCGACAACGATTCTTTTTTAACTGATCGATAATGAATTCAGTCTGATGCGATCACTGGCTGTGACGTTCCGTATCGGTAAGATGCGTGCGTCGCGGCAACTACGTTTGTGATTGGTGGCTTGACTTGCGATTTATAAAGCGTTGACAAACATTTGGTGAAGGTTTTCTGAGCGTTTATACGCTTTCAAACGTTGTAAGAACGCTTACACAACGCTTTTGGGTTGTAAACGCTTTTGGAACGCTTATCAAACGCTGTATAAAACGTTTCGTGAAAGTTCTGCAACGCTGAGGCAACGCTTTTCAGTGTTCTGCGCATCGACGTGTGCGGTGATTGGCGGATCAGTAAGGCCACTGAGACCGGCACCGGCCGGCAGTCGTTGGTTGTATCGGTATCGACGCCATTCAACACCACGTTTCGTTTGCGTTACAATTAGCTTTAGAGTTCCCAATAAAGTCATGAATCTAGTTGACAATTCCGGGTGGTACGCGCTGATTAAATATAAAAGTGGCAATGAAACAGAGGTACTCCCAATACAGAAAATTAAATTAAAAATCGGAAAAGGTGAACGAGTATCATTTAATCCGAAGTCCTTGACGGACTTCGATAGAATGAAATTTCATACCGTTAACACCACGCACGGCAGCAAGGACGGGAGAGAACACAAGTGGTATGCCCACATCGGCTTGCTTGCTGGTAAGTATAAATATTCTCTTATAAGCCTAGCCTATAAAACCATAACCTAAAAATGATGATGAATTGTGCAAAGATGATTGAATCCAATCAGCTAGTATTTTTTTCTCTGAAATCACCCAAAGGTGGTCTTTTCATTTGTTTCCAGTTAACGAAAGCAATTCAATTTAGTTTTTACTTTTTGTTTTACAGAATCTCGAGAGGCATTGGAAAGTGCTATGGCTAGGAAGAGAATAAGCTGGCCCATTGTATTGGATGGAGATCAGTCAGAACCGAACACTACTGATAATGATAATGCTGTGTTAGAAGAAGGTAATCTAACCATCACCAGCAATCGTGATTCAAATGTAAGTATAATTTTTGCAAATGTTAGACATATGGCAATTTAGCTGTACTAATACATCTTTTTTTCTTTCAGAAAAATAAAAAAAAGACAAAGAAACAGGCTACCGATGCAGTCCATGCCAAATTATTAGCATCGAGGAGTCTGTATGAAAGTTCTACAACTCATGCACCAGTGCAGATGATGATATTACGTGTTTGCTGCGAGAGAATGCAGAATTGAAATCTGCATTGCAAGCAGAACAGAAGAAAAATATACCTGGAGAAGTGAGGGAAGATCAGAAAATTGCAAACATTCTGCGAGAATGTTTGCAAAGGATTGAAGCAAAAGTGGAAAAAATTCAAGACCAATTTCAGAGGCAATATGACTCAGTGGGAAAGGCAAACATGGAGAAATTAGCGGAGTTAGAAGGAAAAATGACAAAAATAGAAGACTGGATGAATAAGTTTCCACAACCTTATCCGCAATATGTGCAACATTGGTTGAACAGTTTACCCGAAAATGAAAATATTGAATATTTATCATGTTAATATTGACTTATTAGTCTTACAAGTAAAGTAATCTATTACCTGTACATATATTGGTAATAATAAATAATAATAGTAATACTAATTTAGAAAAGTACCAGGAATATACCAAGAAATATACCAGGTGTTCAAAATAAACCATTACTAATTTTGATCTCGGAAACACAGCACTTTTAAGAAAAATTGTCCCCTGAAATTAGATAACTCTTGTCTGGGCAATTTTTCTGAAAAATACCGGGTTTCCGAAAAGCAAAATTGTGACGCATTATTTTCAACGCGCTGTATAATAAAAAAATTAGCATACTTTCCAAGACGGCTATAATTACAAAGTTTACTTCAGTGCTGGTTGTGATATTTTCATGGAAGTAGGGTGTGACAACTGTTGAAATCATAATATATGACGCAAGAAATATAATACATGATTGCCTCAGACATCGAAAAGTAACAGGTCTGGAAAACGTTGATGTGAACTATGCGATTCATTTCAACATGCAAAGGTTGTTGTGCAATATAATGCTCCACATGTTATTTATGTTATATATCAAATATAACATTCTATATAGGAATGCGGCCACCGTCTTTAGTGTCTTCTGCCAGTTTAGTTTCCAGCAGTAATGCTTCATCAGACACAGAGGAAAAGGTGAATGAATTGCCACTCCGTGAGTGAGGTTAAAGGAGTTCGTCTGCGACAGACTTTTCATTTGCTTCCCATTCATCTAATTATTCTAATTTTATTAACTTCATGTGTTCTTCCCAACTAGGTACCTCTTGGAGATGGAGTTTTCTGCTCCAAAGCTGCTTATAGTAAATTGATAAATGTGGAAGAGAGCCACGCTGACTGGGCATATGCTCTGCTCAAAGGAGTCTTTGGAGATAAAGCACATCGTATGAGGGTGCGAATTAGCAGCAAATGTTCTGAGAACGAGAAGTTTTCTCAAAACTTCCTCATGGTGGCCAAGTGTATGTGACTGGTTGACATAGAGTTTTTAAAATCATACGATAATTTTAGAGTATACTAAATAGATTTTTTGTTTTTACAGTCCTGCACCGCGATTGGCTTATCAAACAGACAATTCGGGATAACAGTGGGCAGCTGCATTCAAAATACTCACCTGCAGAAGTGGAAAAGTATGTGAATGCACTCCCCGCTTATCTCGCGGATCGGGCTTATGATATGCAGGGTGGCCCTCGAGGCGCCAACGTGAGAAACGCCCCTGAGCGCAGGCGAAGTGAATCCACCGCGCCGAAACGAAATTATAAGAGAAGAGGACAGCCACTGTCATCGCAGCAACTACCGCAGCAATTATCACACCAGGACCCGATCTCATCAGAGCCGTCATCATTGCAGCGGTATCAAGATGTCAATAATTTACAGTCTCAGCAACAACCACCGCAGCAGTCATCACACCACGACCCGATCTCATCACAGCTGTTATTACAGCAGTACCAAGACGTAGATAATTTACAGACATATTTTTTAACTCCGCCACGAACATCAGAAGCAGGACCAATGGGATTTCAACATGCTGAGTATGTACTATTAAATTTGAGTATAATTTTGTTAAATATATTATTAATTTGTCCTTAACATTTTTATCTTGTTTTCAGGACTACTGCAACCACATATACAAATCTTTAACGTCATATAACATAAGATTAGTGCGTTACTTAATGTTTTTTTTTTTATAATAAATGATATTTGTTCACATAATGATTATATTTATTGAACGTTCACAAATCTATAGCAAACGCTCCTTACACCGTTTATTTGAATGACAACAGTTAACGCTCGTGAAATGCTTAACGGGTTAGACTACTGTGACGGCCCTAAAAAGCAGGTAGTAGTTTCAGATGCGAATTGTACACCAAATGCGATTTTACGCCAAATCGTCCATTAATGCTTAAAAAATGTAATAACAAAGTTATCCGTTTAACAAAGATACTCCGTTTAGAAAAGTGTCGTTTTGAGAAAAACGAGTTTTTCTTACTTACCGCTAATCTGACATATCCTTGCTTCGTACATTGGACCCTCTACTTCAAATCCAGCCTCTTCTGCAGCTGCTCTCGCAAATCTACGAACAATCCGACCCTCTTCAGGCGCATCTTGTACGATGATCTTCTGTTGCGGCGCACGAAATTCGCTCCTCGACGAGATTTTTGCACAAAGTAACTGCGATCGGCTCAATTATAATATTAATTGTTTGTATCATTAATAAAATGCTTGTATAACATTTATTGAAAATACTAGCTGGAATGTACGATGCAATTTTTACCGTTGCAGTATCGCTGAATATTGTTTATGGCGCAAAGGACCAAGTAAAATTATTCAGACTTTCGTTATAACATAAAATGTGTATATACATTTATATACAAGTATACACATTTATACATTATTATGTATATATACATTTTATATTAGAACGAAAGTCTGAATAATCCTATTTGGTCCTTTGCGCCAAAAACAATATTCAGCGGTACTGCAACGGTAAAAATTGCATATATTCCAGCCAGTATTTTCAATAAAGATTCCGCAAGCATTTTATTAACAATGCGAAATTTTATATATATATATATATATATATATATATTATTTCCGCTTTACAAACGCTTTACTGACCGTTTGTAAACGTTCAACAAACTCCCGCAAACGCTCATGTAAACGCTGTGCAAACTCTCAAAAAACGCCTTTCAAACCCTGAAGCGATGCAATTTCCACTTTACAAACGCTTTACTGACCGTTTGTAAACGTTCAACGAACTCCCGCAAACGCTCATGTAAACGCTGTGCAAACTCTCAAAAAACGCCTTTCAAACCCTAAAGCAATGCAATTTCCGCTTTTCAAACGCCTTTCAAACGGATTACTGGCCGTTTTCAAACGCTCAACAAACTCCCGTAAACGCTGTGCAAACGCTGTGAAAATGCTGTGCAAACTTTCAAAACGCTTAATACAAACGTCTTTTAAACGCTAAAGCGTTGCAATTTCTGCTTTTTAAACGTTTTACTGACCGATTCTAAACGCTCAACAAACTCCCGCAAACGCTCACGTAAACGCTTAACAAACGCTTATAAAACTTCCTATTTTCGCCAGGGATAAGATAAGTATGTTGTATTATACATTGTTATATAGAGAGAACGCTACAACTTTTATTATATCAAAATATTTACATTATTGTAGAAAGTTATGCATAATACTCCGTTCACTAACATAGATAATTTTTATAAGCACTATGCTCACAATAGAGTTTAATTAAATCAATTTAATTTGATGTTATACATATTTGTTCCGTCAATCTCCTTTAGTTTGCGAGATAAAAAGAAGTGGCTACTTCTACGTGGATACCCTGTATATAATTTTATAATTAACTTATAGAATGATACTAAACAAACGAACTAATGGAATTAAGAACATTTTTTATATGTATATCTAAAAAGATATTATATAAAACATTTACAATAGGGGGGGGGGGGTCCCGTTTGCCTACAATCCCGATTGCCAACAGCTTCGTTTGCCCACAACATTTTGCCTACAGCTTCGTTTGCCGACATTCCCGATTGCCTACAAGCATTATTGCGCACATGTAATAGTTAAAAATACGAAGGTACGTTTGCGCACATGGCCAAACACATTGCACACATGACTTTATTGCACACAAGCAGATTGCACACATGACATTATTGCGCACATACACATTACACACATGACTTATTGCGCACATTCACGTTATATTGCACACAATGTCGCAGGCTTATCGTAAAATCAGCTTTTTTGCAAAAAGGCTAGCCTTTTTGCGAAATGCCGGCTTTTTGCAAAAGCATTTGATCATTTCTTTAATAAGACTAACGTATTTTAGACTTTTTGCAAAGTGCCTAGCCTAACACCAGCCCATGTGTGCCAAAAAGCCTAAAGTGCGTTCAGTCTTATTGGGAAACGATCAGTGCTTCGCAAAAGGCCGGCCTTTCGCAAAGAGGCTAGTCTTTTTGCAAAAGGGCTGATTTTGCAATAAGCCTGCGACATATGTGTGCAATATAACGTGTATGTGCGCAATAAAGTCATGTGTGCAATGTGTATGTGCGCAATAATGTCATGTGTGCAATCTGCTTGTGTGCAATAAAGTCATGTGTGCAATGTGTTTAGCCATGTGCGCAAACGTACGTTCGTATTTTTAACCATTACATGTGCGCAATAATGCTTGTAGGCAACGGGAATGTCGGCAATCGGGAATGTCGGCAAACGAAGCTGTAGGCAAAATGTTGTGGGCAAACGAAGCTGTTGGCAATCGGGATTGTAGGCAAACGGAGCCCTCCCTACAATAGCATATTTAAATTTTATGGAAATATATCTTTAAAAATTATAGATATGCTATTATTTTTGAAAATTTTGAAACTTTTTAAAGCCTAAGATTAAGAAACAATTATAGTGCTTCCTAAAATTTTTATATAATAATATAACATATTATGAAAAAAACAATTATTGGGAAATAAGTTAAAAATGTCTTATCATTATTATGTACCTTGTATCGTTTAATGGAAGCTATTTCTTTGTAATATATCATAATGGAAAGTAATAAAAATAGAAAAATATAGATAAGAGAATAAATTAGAGAGAAAAAATATAGACAGTAGATTAATCAGAAAATTAAAGAAATAATTAATTTAACTTTCTAGGAAAATATTTGAAAATATCCGTATAATTAATATAATAGGTAACGTATTGCAAAAATACATTTTTTAATTTATAGCATATCAATTTTTAAAAGTAAAACAATGGCCAATTGAAGTAAAAAGAGCAATTGTCTAAAATAATTCATCATCATTGTCAGTTGCGCTACAACCCAGTGCGGGTCTCGGCCTCTTTTCTAAAATAATCTAATATTCTACTTTTTGATTGTATAGAATCTTAATGATTAAGGAGATAGTTTGTGACCGAAACCTGACTTCTTAACATTAATATAATATAATAAATAAGTTACAATATACTATATAAAATATAAATAAATAAGTTACAAATAACTATTTAAATTTAAATCATTCAAAATATATAAAAAAATAATTAGAAAAAACCTGTGTATAAATTTATATTTCTATATAAGACTGAAATTTATATATCTGAAAGAAAATATATACGGATTTTTTGAAATTTAATTCGATTAAATTAGAAAAAAAAGTTATTTCTAAATTACAACATTATAAGTAAAGTATGTCAAATATGTGACGAAACATTTGGTATGCATAAACCGAAACTTTCATCTATTTATTTTATATAATATCTTTTTAATAATAATAATGTTATTGATGTACTTGTCATAATCTGTAAACTCGAGGCTGCGATAACATCCAAAGTCGCAAAATATTTCTGGCAGGAAGAGATGTGCTTTGATGACAATGTTTTTAATAAGTCGATGTGATAAATAATATTGTTTAGCAACTGCGCAGCGATTCCTAGAAAATTTTGTGGCAAACATAGTACGCCTGGGATATTCTCTTTCTCTCTTGTTCAATGAAATGGTGAACAAATCCTCATTGTATATATTTTCATATTTAATGGCTACTATTCGACATATTGCCATATCACGCATTGTCTCATAGTATTGGTTCTTTGTTTCTTGCATCTGCTTCTCGAGGATATCCGTATATTTGTCATATGTTTTTGATCGACTTGTTAATTCATAAATATAATTTTCCCATTCCTGTTGCATATTGTATAAATTTAAAACATTAATGGTTAGTTATTATATTTTTGTGACATAAAAGTTTTACCAATAAAAATATATTGTAGTAATAAATAATCTTAACATTTTTTTTTAAGAATAATTAATAATATAAAAATTAAATTAATATCATAATTAAATGTTACAATACCTTATTTATTTATTATTTTAAATAATCTTATGTATTTAATGATCAAGTACCTACCTAGTTTTTTTGTAAGAATTTTTTCTATAAATAAATAATTTGTAACACAGAGTGACAATATTAATGATAGCAACAACTAATTTTCTTTGTTGTATTGCATAATTGACATTATCATATTGAATAATTTAACAGTTAAGCTATGAAAAATGATTTTAGAGATTCTTTTGAAATCTGTACTTGATTTGAAAGAAGTTTTCAAAGATTGTCATTATTATATACATATATATATATGTATATGTTACAGTTAAAACCCGAAATCAGTCAAAACCCGAATTTCCTAGGAAATTCGGGTTTTAACTAAGCCCTCTCGGTAATTCGCGTTCTAACTGAAATAATTCAGTTAAAACCCGAATTGACTGACTGCTTTAGTAAATTTGCGATCCGACGTGTTTCTCTTACAGTCAAAACGCAAAATCTCACAATCTGCAATGCTATATAAGGTATATGTTACGCTCAAAGATCGTGAAAATGCTACAACGCGTTGTGGACGCTTGTTGATGCAGCCATGACATGATTGACTTTCAATGATGAATATGTCGCAGCTACATAGTGTATACACACACACACACACGCGGGGGGGGGGGGTGCAAGGAGGGCCTTCGGCCCCCCCTCCCGCACCCCCTCCGCCGGTAGGCAGGGTGGACCTCGCTTTACAACTTAGCATGTACTTTGTAAGTTGTAAAGCGAGGTCCACCCTGCCTACCGGCGGAGGGGGTGCGGGAGGGAGGGCCGAAGGCCGCCCCTTGCACCACCCCGCGTGTGTGTGTGTGTACACCATGTGGCTGCGACATATTCATCATCGAAAGTCAATCGTGTCATGGCTGCATCAATAAGCGTCCATAACGCGTTGTGGCATTTTCATATTGCCAGAACGCGTTGTGGTCGGTTTTTTCGCTCAGTGAGCGTTTTCGATCTTTGAGCGTAACATATACCTTATATAGCATTGCAGATTGTGGGATTTCGCGTTTTGACTGTAAGAGAAACACGTCAGATCGCGAATTTACTAAAACAGTCAGTCAATTCGGGTTTTAATTGAATTATTTCAGTTAGAACGCGAATTACCGAGAGGGCTTAGTTAAAACCCGAATTTCCTAGGAAATTCGGGTTTTGACTGATTTCGGGTTTTAACTGTAACATATATATATACATATACTTATATACATATATTATTTGATCATTAAATACATGAGATTATTTAAAATAAAAAATAAATAAAATAGTATCTTTAAATTTTTAATAAATAAGTGTGTGTGTATATATATATAAAATTATGCATATATATATATGTATATATATATGTATATATATACTTATTTCCATCATCATTTTATTAATTTAATAACAATAATCATTTATTTTGATTATATTGTACAAGTATCCATTTCTTACTCCTTTTTGCTCTCTCTATCTCTCTCTTTGTCTACATTTTAATTTATTTTAAAGAATAAAAAATGTCATATATATGCAAAAAAGTGCTAAAATATACATTTTGATTTTTTATCTATCTAAAATTATATACATATATAATATAATATATTTATATAAAAAAATTTAATATATTTTCTTAAGTACAAATACAAATTCCCTATTAAATAATCCAACAATAACCTTTGTTAAAAATTGTATCTTATTAGAGTAACTAACATAAGTAATCTTTTATAGATAATAATTTCTATAGATTAACTACAAAGTTTGCATAAATATTATATATTATTAATCAATAAATAATTTAAAAATCTAATTTTACCGAAAGCAATCCAGTAACGGACATTTTTTCTGCAGCCTCTTTTATTTTGTTAAAGACTGAATTTTGTGATTCCATTAATTTGTATTCCTTTGAATAAATATCAAACTTCTCGTAATGGCGTATCTTAGCTTTTGCGGATACTTCTTTTAATGTATTCCATACTTCCTTAGTACATAAATTAAAAATCAAACATATTTAAAATAATATATATCAGCATAAAGTATAGATACATTATATAAAATAAGATGCATAAAATATAAAATACAATTATAGCTTATTTGTGTAATAATTGATGTATATATGTAATTCGTTTAACTTTTAATTTACATGAAAAAATATCTATAAAACTCAGAGTTGTATCTCAAATTACTTTGTTATCAAATGCTATGCGTATTGGATCATTCCTGGATCGCTGGAACAACTTCTGGAACTTCCGGTACAGAGGAGCATCTCTTCATTACGTTAGTTCTATAATATATTTTTAATAAGAAATATTACTCTATTATTCTCGTAAATTATTTATTTTTAACGAAGATAAAATTGATATTGATTCAATTTTTTTGTTTTTCATTAGTCAGTTTATTATAGCCAATTTTATGCATGTAACTATTAAAATACAGTTTTATATATAGGATGATCTAACATCATCACAGGTGCCTTTTCATTGTAAATTACTTTGATCTAACAAAAGTACCTGAGCTGAAAAAAGCCTACTTAATTTAATTAATTTTTTTTAAACTGTATTTTAGAGACATTAAAATCTACGTAAGAATAAAGTCTTTATTTCAATTAGTAACAGAAATAAAATATTTTTTGCATAAAATAATTATAAAGAAAAAAAATTGTTTTAAACTGTATCATTGAGCCTTATTATATGCTAATGTATATAATAAGAGCCAAATAAAAAATAAATTGGAAACAACAAAGTAACTAAACATTATCTTTTCTAACATTATTATCAGTTCTAAAATAAATATTAATCACAAAAAATTCCCTTAAGAGTTTACTCTATTTTAAATATCACAATTATCTTAAATTTGGTAATTATTTTTGGAAAATAGGTATCTAAGCATTTGAGCCCAAATGTTCTAAGCATATTTTTTTTCCTTTTTTCATCAGTTTTGGCTATAAATATCACCTGCAACATAGAAGATAAATTGTAAAGTGGCATATTTTTAATGAATAGCCATATAAATGGGTCTTATTCAATGCATGTATATAGTTCTTAAGTAATATATATATTCTCAAAAATTCATATATAAATTTGTTATTTTATACAGCTAGGAAGTCAAATAATATTCCAATATGTTCTAACAAACCATAAAATAAAGTAAATGTTAATAAACTTTTTCAAATTTACTTACAATCTGCGCAACAGATTTTTATAAAAATGGCATACAAATATACTTTGCCACAAAGTTGTTGCCATACTGAACAAACGTATATTGTTGCTGGTTTTAATTCCTCTTATCTCTCCTCACTGGTCCCATGACAGATCCTTTAAGCATATACAAAGCTTAAAGCACGTTTTTAAGTGGTAAATTTAAAAGTAGGTCTTATTTAATACTGGGCCTTATTAGGCTTATGTACCTTACTTAATTTTCTTTTAATCAAAATCTTTAAAAGTTAGTAATTGTTTCCAAATTAAAAACGATTAAGAAAGAATTTTTCAAGTATTCATAATACTGTTCAACTAAAAGTACACAAGAACAAGGATAATCGTGTTCTGTAGATTTTTGAACGCTGAATTCGATCCTGTTTACTAAATTATTTTATTATATTACAATTTTTAAAAATTATGATTTTAAATGAGATTGTATTCAGTAGCGTTCATAAAACTATAAGAAATAATTATTCTTTCTTGAATTTTTTTATTGA
Source organism: Leptothorax acervorum (assembly GCA_035220615.1). NCBI lineage: Eukaryota > Metazoa > Arthropoda > Insecta > Hymenoptera > Formicidae > Leptothorax > Leptothorax acervorum. The sequence goes on from JASTWQ010000751.1 coordinate 62,800, forward strand.
ACTATTTAATGAAATAGTTTTTAAGTGAAATAAATAATAGAATATTTTATTTTAAAATAAGTAGAATCAAATCAGTGCTCTAATATTAACCTCGAAAAAATCGAAGAAATATATTTGTACCTCGCAAAAACCTAAGTAACAAGTGGTACACGTAGTTATCTTTGTACCTCGAAAAAATCAAAAAGTAATATCTTTATTTAAAAAAAATATTACAACCCAAGTAACACATCACAAAATTGTGTTACCTTTTATTCAATCCAAGTGATTATCTATAAAAAAAAAGAAATGATATCTGTAAATTGCGCCAATTATAAAGAAAGAATACCTATATATATTGTCTCAAAAAGTAATTGTTGCACTACTTTGATGAAAAATCTTTACATAATTGTGTCAATTAGAAAAAGAATGTATGATAACAATTTTATAAAATTAAAATCTTTTATTTAAATCCAACAAAGGAATATAAGATATTTAAATACAAAGTTTATATTTGTATTTTTCAATGAAATAAAACATTTAATTACAAACAATTACAGACAGAGGTCTGAGAGTTATAAACAATTATAACATTACAAAATATACATGATTTATTACAATTAATACATTTTTCTTGTAAAAAAAACTTGGCGCTGCTAGACCTCGAAATATAATTATTATTATTATTACTCCTATTGCATTCTTCCTTGAATTATTTTTATCGTTGTCCTTATTCAGTTAAAATTATAGTACTTTATTATATTTCGAAGTCTAGCAGCGCCAAATTTTTTTTACAAGAAAAATGTATTAATTTTAATAAATCATGTATATTTTGTAACGTTATAATTGTTTATAACTCTCAGACCTCTGTCTGTAATTGTTTGTAATTAAATGTTTTATTTCATTGAAAAATACAAATATAAACTTTGTATTTAAATATCTTATATTCCTTTGTTGGATTTAAATAAAAAATTTTAATTTTATAAAATTGTTATCATACATTCATTTTCTAATTAACACAATTATGTAAAGATTTTTCATCAAAGTAGTGCAACAATTACTTTTTGAGACAATATATATAGGTATTCTTTCTTTATAACTGGCGCAATTTACAGATATCATTTCCTTTTTGAAGTGAAACTTCTTAGGGCACGGGGGGTGATTCGAACCGGAAGCGTCACGGAAGTCCGTCACGGAAGTCGCGTTACGGAAGTCGCGTTACGGAAGTCGCGTTATGGAAGTCCGTCACGAAACGTCGCACCTTCTACGGGAGTGATTCGGAGCGTCACGTTACGCGTTCGCGTTATGGAAGTCCGTCACGAAAAGTCGAACCTTCTACGGGAGTGATTCGGAGCGTCGCGTTACGCGTTCGCGTTATGGAAGTCCGTCACGAAAAGTCGAACCTTCCACGGGAGTGATTCGGAGCGTCGCGTTACGCGTTCGCGTTATGGAAGTCCGTCACGAAAAGTCGAACCTTCTACGGGAGTGATTCGGAGCGTCGCGTTACGCGTTCGCGTTATGGAAGTCCGTCACGAAAAGTCAAACCTTCTACGAGAGTGATTCGATGCGTCGCGTTACGCGTTCGCGTTATGGAAGTCCGTCACGAAAAGTAAAACCTTCTACGAGAGCGATTCGGTGCGCCGCGTTACGCGTTCGCGTTATAGAAGTCCGTCACGAAAAGTCGAAACTTATACGGGAGTGATCCAGAGCGTCGCGTTACGCGTTCGCGTTATGAGAGTCCGTCGCGAAAAGTCAAAAACTTCCATGGGCGTGATTCGGCTCGGGAGCGTTGCGTTAATTCACAAGTTAAATTTTAATTATAAATTACAGGCGATGCAATTCACAAATAAATAAAAATTGATTTGTGAATTACACAGGCTTTAATTCACAAATAAATTTTTTACAAATCAATTTTTATACAGTGAATATACACCGTTGACCAAAATATCGGTGTTCTATCTTATGATTGTTTATTTATACGTGTTATTGTGATAAATATTACCACATGCCTCAGTGGTCGAATTGGCACGACGCCTGCACAGAAAGCGGGAAGTTCCAGGTTCGAACCCTGGCTGGGGTAATATTTTTCACAATAAAAATTAAATTATTTAAAATTAAGATGCTTAAATTAAGCGTTGAGATAAAAGGACCAGAATCTTGGTTAAAATGTCCTGACGATTATGACCGTTAAGAACGATTGCCAGTTACGTCGAAGAAATTTAATATGGTAAATATTGAAACCTGTATAACTCACAAATCAAATTTTAATTATAAAAGTGAAGTTTCAAGTTATGAGAAAAATTTGCCCATATATAATTATATATGGGCCAACTGTTACATTTATATACATATAATTATATATAGACAAATTTTTCTCATAACCTGAAACTTCACTTTTATAATTAAAATTTGATTTGTGAGTTATACAGGTTTCAATACACGAATCAATTTTTATTTGTAAATTGCATCCGCTTTAATTTATAATTAAAATTTGATTTCTGAATTACATAGGCATTAATTCAGATACTATAAACGAGATACTATCCTATTCCTCACAGCTAAGAAGTTTCACTTCTGCCGCGCGTGGAGGCCACACGTATATTTTTTTTATAGATAATCACTTGGATTGAATAAAAGGTAACACAATTTTGTGATGTGTTACTTGGGTTGTAATACTTTTTTTAAATAAAGATATTACTTTTTGATTTTTTCGAGGTACAAAGATAACTACGTGTACCACTTGTTACTTAGGTTGTTGCGAGGTACAAATATATTTCTTCGATTTTTTTGAGGTACAAAGGTATTACGTATACCACCCGTTACTTAAGTTTTTTCGAGGTACAAAGATAACTACGTGTACCACTTGTTACTTAGGTTTTTTCAAGGTACACCACGCGTGCTTGGCGTCTTTTTTTTACCTTTTTGAAAAAGGTAATTTTTTACGGATATCATGCCTTTTTGTAATATTACGCATCTTATATGAACAGTGTATTACAAATAAAAATTGTGCAACACATATCAAAATGTACTAATAAATGTTAACTACGGCTAGATATGACGGTCTCTTGGATTAGAAAATTACGGAAGTAATGGAAGAAATTTTATCTGGTGTATAAAATAAAATACATCAATGAGAGTCTATATTATTCTTGTCAGTATTCGTAAAATAGATTAAGAATATGAGGATTGATTACGAGATTCTGATGATGCTATAAAAAGGGATAAAGATCAATAAAAACTAGAATATTTATTATGTTTTTAATATAAAAAAAATCGCATCGTGTATATATACATATATAATAATAATATATATATATATATATATGTATAAAAGTAATATATTATATATATGATGACTATCGAGGCTATAATAACAATTTGTAAATAAAAGGTCAATCTTATTCTTTCAATTTTATTTCAGATATTAATATTTATATAATAATATTATCATTTCATCACAAAATGATCTCAAACGAGACTATTATTATAACTGTTACACACAAAGCTAACATTCTTTTTAACAATTAGATTTCGAAAAAAATACATCTGTAATAAAAGATCATATTTTACAAAACAATAACTTCCTTCGCCAGTAATCATATTTTACATTTAAATATATGTCAAAGATTATAAAAGTGTTTTAAATATTGCGTGACAATAAAATTACAAATTGTTCTGATTGAGATAACATTATAGTCTTGTTATATCTTGGAAATCCAATATTTTTCTAATATTTATCACACAATTTTATTTCCTAATCTTTCTATGATTATCTACTAAGATATGATGATGTGTTAACAATGATGATATCAATTCACAATTTTGATGAATATAAGTATAAATTATTTTTCTTATAATTTATCGCTTGTTATGTATACATATATCTTTCTTACTACAAGTACGTGACGTACGCAACACAAGTCCTATTGCTTTCCCACTGATTCGGTGTCCTTGTCGCACATATTATCGCTGATAATAACAGTTATAACACTCTCATATCTACGTATAAACGACACGATAGAAGCACACGGAAGATCTTACGAATCAACGTAGGTGGAAAAGACGGATAATTTTTATTTCAAAATCGAGTGACAATTATTTTTTTCAAAATATTTTCAAACGTATCTTTCAATAGTTGGAGCTACAAACGAAATTATCATTACAATAAACAGCTACAAAATACATTTTTTAAATAGGAATTAATTATTAACCCTCCGTAGTCACACCTATTTTTTCAAACAAGGAAGTCACTCTGGGTCATTTTGACCCGAGACGAACTTTGATCGTTCGCCATTTGACCATTTATCCACTGATCGTGTTGAAAAAATTCTCGAATGCACTTGCGATATTGCTAAATTGATAGCTATAAAAAAAGAAGTGCCTTAGGAATTTTTAACATATTAAAAAAATTCGCGAAAAATTTGTTTTTTTCTTAAACTGAATGTTACGAAAAAATGAACTACAGCTATAGAGGGCCTCATGCCCGCCAATTTTCAAATTACGCGCAAGATATTTACAAGCAAAGTTGAGGCTCGGGTTAAATTGACCCAGGTGTGACTACGGAGGGTTAATTTCAATTCCATAATCTATTATAGGTCCAGCCAATTTCACAGAGATATAATGTCCATGTATTAAAGTTATTATGAAAATAATGATAAAAATTAGTTTCCGTTTTCTAGCATTTAAATGTGAGACAAATTCGAAAAATTAGGAGCAAACTTAATATCGATAACTTCGTCGCATAATATATATATCCATAATATATCTATATATGAAATATAATACATTTTTATATTGTGTGGTATAAAATATTAACTATGCTTTGTGAGATACATATCAACTTGTTGAGTTGTTCCACTTTGTTGCATTGATTTGGTTGCTTTATTGACTATCACCTCTGACGTTTCCTTTATTACCTAAAACAAAATGTAAAATCTGAGAAAACATACCCATTACATTATATTACTGCATTGTAATTTAACCAGTAGTCTTACATTACTAATAGTATCTAATACATGATCTATGCTTTTACATCTTAGTAATAGACGCCTCAAGGTGGTTAACGTAACAACGGCAACAAAAATTAAAATTTGATATGCTCTGACAGTTATTTTATCCCATATCCTATAACAAGTAAATATTCTAGTAATTCTACGAGTGCTATTACCACTATCAAAATTCACTAATAAAATTGCAATATACAACACATTACATACGTACTTAGCAATAGATTCATTGGTTATTATGCCAGCGAAACATGAATATAACCACGCATTGTATGGAAGATTATAAAGTGCATCAATTTTAACGAGATGCTTGTATAATTCTATATCCTCTTTTTCCAACAGTGCGTATGTACAGTCCTGCAATTTTCCGACTTCTTTCTGCAGCTTTTCAACTTGCAAAAATTGCTCATAGCTCTGAAATAGACAAAATTCTGTTACAATATTATATTTTTGGCTAGACATACAAAGTATCTATAAATTTGTAGAGCCAATAAGTCTTTCAAGATTCACAAAAAAAGCTATCGAAATAAATTCTGGATCTCAATTAAAATTAAAAAATTAAATATGAGTTTAAAAGTCTGAAACGATATTAAATAATGCGATAAACCTGTATAACGGTGATTCCAATTGAGCAGTCATATCAACTTCTTCTCTTCTTTTGCGTAACAGCCACATCGCTAGAAATATTAGATAAGGTTTTGTAAAGTCGTCTATGATCTTGGTGACTCTCAGTGCTCTCTGTAAATCCTGAAATTCGGCCTTACGCTGGGTCATTATAAACCCCTGACTCTCTGCGTAAACCGGTACAACGTCGAGTAAGACTTTCCACAGGAAATTTCTATACATAGCAGGTACAGTGAATCTTAAGCAAAACTGGTTCAGCTTTGTCTTGTCAAGCGGGCGCTCCTTCAATAATATCTCCAGAGACTTCTTTTCTTCGACGCTGCGAAAACCAACCTGCCATTTAAAAGAAATAATAATATTCTAATCATTCAGTGGCAATCTGACGGAGGAATTCTTTTATAGTAGTATATAATTGTCGCTTCGATTTAAAGAGCAAATGGAACTTAAATGACTTTACTTTCTCATAATACTGCGAACGAAATTCCGCTCATCCGTCATTTTTCTAGTCTCGTCGAGATAGAAATAAATAGAAGTCAAGTAATAAATATTCGCGTTTTCTTCTCACACACCATATCCTATGTATATAATTACTCTTATTATCATATGTTATTGACACGCCCGCGTGTCACTACATCACAGTTCTATATACACATCCGTAGTTCTATATTATAAAAATCTCTCCTGCAAAAAGAAAGAAGGTAATAATAATTTATATTTTTTTAACAGCACGAAAATACAATACTAAAGTATTCTAACTTTTTAAGGAATTTATTAAAAACTTACCATGTAATTTTCACCGACTATCCTGATCGATAATAATTGATTGTGATCGTCGTGACAGTTATCGTAACCTCATCGATGAGTTGCAACTTGAACTCAGTAGGTAGACTATGGGCATTCTAAATTTTCTGTGGGCGAGGGGTAAGCGGGGCAGGGGGGTTCCACGTAGTACCTAGAGGGACTCATAGATGGCGTTCGCGACCGAGATCACGGTCGATAATATCGATTGAGGACACGCAATCTCTTTTACCATCTAAACTAGTCACGTAGTCTTTTTTTACCATCCGAATTAGTCCAATGGTACATACAATTGCTAACTGTAGACAACACACCGAACAAGATTTAATAAGTTGTTTATCGATTATACATATCGACCGCGATGTTAGTTGCAAGCGTGCCCTATGAGGTGTTCTCTATGCCCGGTGGTGGGGGGTGTGGGGGCCCGTGGAGCAAGATCCCGGAGGGGGATCGTGCAATTGCGTTGATAGGTCCGCGTTGGAGAGGGAAGGGGAGAGGGAATTTAGGCGCGCTTGTCGGGACATAGTGTAATATTTAAAATAACCTAAAGGTGTTCAGCTATAATTTATAACATCGACGATCGTGACGTCGATTTGTCTTTTTTTTCTTTTCTTTTTTCTGTGGAGATTCCTTTGTCGAGGGCTTCGTGTTCGAACATGTTTCACGACGCCACTTTGGAGTTGTAACGTCACGTACTACGTTTTTTTTTCTCTCGCTCGACTCATTTCCCTTCGCGTTCTCGAACTTTCCTCCTCCTTTTCGGTATTTTAATATTTTAAATAATTAAATCATATTATTAGTTCCTTAAATTTATAGTTTAAGAAAGAGACATTATCGCAACGCATAATTTAAACAAGGAATAGAGGAGAAGAAGGTGGAAGGAGAAAATAATTTAAAATTGTTTACCGTGTTATTGTACATTTATTTATTCATTATATTCCCATTTAAACAAGGGATTATATCACTCACATACATCAATAGGTCTCTCCTTCAAGGAATTATACAAAATTTGATCTATAGCATACACTATTAATTCACATTCTAAAATTGAATATTTATTACAAACGCCGCGCAAGATTTTAGCGGCGTCATTTTTTTCGGTAATACGATCTCTTAGTAAGATACTTGCACATTCTCTACATTTCGCATTCACCTCTTTTGTTTGCGGTGCTAGCTCGACGTATACATTATCGAGACACTGTTCGAGCTCAAATAGAAACAGTACGGTTGACGGCTTCATGTACAAGCATGTGTCGCGTAACGTAAGTTTCACATTATTTTCACCGCGCATTTTAACGAGTTCTATTTGTAGTTCTCGTATAGACAGCGATGAAAATGTGGTTGACTCTATAAGTTTTTCGATGTCCGTGCGTTTTTCCATGATCATTGACCATGTTCCATAGGGCATCGCGATTCGGTTTCCTCGGTTGTCGCCAAGGATCAATTCCACAAAAGAACTGTGTGGAGGTCTCACGCTGATCCCAATTTCCAAATACTTATAAGCAGTTGGTGTTAATGCGAATCGTCTGCTCAAGATACGAGGCGTATAACGAGGTTTATATTTATCGAGAAAACTGTAGAAAAAGAACAAAATAGATAAATGATTTATGGAAAAAATAGGTTTTGGAAAAATATATGCAAAGTAATACTTACGTATCACGCTGGTTCGATGGAGTTTCACAAGGAATCGGCACGTAATAATTCATACTTGTGCTGCTTCCCACAGAGGAGTACATCGCTGTTGCTTACAAGATTCGAACTGCTTCCACACGGGTGACTGATGCAAGACTGAACATGTAAGGATCGCGTATGACTCATTATAAAGGAAGGGAAGGGAAGGGATTATTCCCCTTCCTTCAGCATTTCAAGCACCAATGTCAGCGCTGCTTACGTAGAAGTTATTAATAAAAATTCTAAGAAATGAAAAAAAGTTAACGTTAAAAGAAACGCAAAGAAAGCCAACGCATCTTTCAAACATTTGCTAACCACTAACAACTAATGGGGAAAAAGAAAAGGAAATAAAACATTGTAAAATTTATATAATTTATTTATTTTTTAAAAAATTTCAACTCTTTCTGGCGTGACCACCAGTTAAATAATTTTAATACATTTTGTAATGCGCAATTCTTAACATGGTTTCCACATCGCATAGTATTAGTATCATCTAGATTATTTAAAGATTCTATATCTTCATAATCCGCATCCAGAGTCTCGACGATTAGGTTTTTGCTCGCATAATTTTCAAGCAGATCCACCAGCCATTCTAGTTTCTGACATCCCTTGACGTACACCAGAGTCGATGGCGTCTCGTCGTCGTCGTCATCGTCATCCTCTTCTGTACCAAGCACAGCCGATGTAATTATGCGTTCAGCCATGCTGTACGGTACGTTTCCGTCTTCCCATTGTAATCCATGGTGATTTCTAATCAACCAGGAAGCACACGACTTGTCGGATTTTGTGAGGAGACTCCACGGCATGGGGTGTGTAAAAATGTAATGCGCCAGAACGACCCCCCTTTCGCAACACCGCCACCTCCTTCACGACAAATTTCATCCCGACGGTGAATCCTTGCAGATCGACAATCGTTGGCACAATCATGATGCAACAAAGGAGCGATCTGTACTGTACCTAATCGCGATGCATCTTCCTCTCTTATATCGGAATATTTGCAGATAATGCAATTTACGTGATCTTGCGCACTACGTTCGACAACGGGCTGTATTCGATTATGCGATCATGCAAAATGAGACAATAGGCGGTAGTATTCGCGGGTACATTCTCTTTGCAGTCAAATTCTATTCGCACATCTACGGTGGCGCTCTTGACGGACTCGTTCTGTCGCGAGCAATCAATGACCACAAAAGGTCCATGCATCAGGAATGTGACCACGGTGCACAACGTTTCGTAACAATCGATTCCGTAATAAGCTTTACGAAAACGTGCATACATATCAAAAAGGATGGCGTATCGTTTTTTGTCAATGTCTAGATTCATATCGTCGTATGGATAAAATTCAGAGTTTAGATAAAGTTTCACGTTGGTCAAGTTACAGTGGTCGAATCGACTAGCATCTCGAGACATAACATTCTTTCGGCCAGTTTGGAGAGCAAAGATGACATATCGCGGTTTTTCTAGCTGAGTCGCAGTTTTGACGGCCCATGAATGCTTCGTTGTGCTCTGCAGCAGGGGATACTCGTACAGATCCCAAGAACGGAAACTTATACTCAGGTAACGCCCGTTTTCCAAGGCGCGCAGCATCGATAGCTTGTTGACCTCGTTTAACGTAACATGAGGCATTCGCCACTGTACTTTAAACAATTCGACTTCCGGCTCCGTCGTCGGATTTCCCACAATGGTATTATTGTCGCTACGCGCTTGTATCAAAATTAATTCGTGACGAGCGTTAACAACCACGCGTTTGTAATCTTCGCAAAAGCCCAGCAACATCTTGAGCGGTACGCAAAAGTTGAAATATCCTTCCGGTATGTTTGATGCAATGTCCCATCCAGCGTTCCGCATGATCGAAGCATTGTCGTACGTTAGCGATACATAGTTCTTGATAGTACTGGTTATTCCAACGTTTCTGCTGCGATCAATCTCCACGCCGTTGAGTTCATATCGAATTTCATCAAACATGAACGCCACACAATTATTTACAAACGTTGCCTGCGACTCATCGTTCCTTTTCTTTATCCTCAATATTCCTTCAACGTAGAGAAAACTTTCACACGGCAACGTATACAGATCCTGCTGTTGTATGGGTATTCGTATCTCGTCGCTATGCTCAAACGTTGTGTTGGCGTACGGGTTGTACGTGTGAGTCTCGATCTTGACGATGCGATCGTCAAAGACCGGCTCGCCTCCGACCTTAAGGATATCGATCATGTTTTCTCAGATATTTCGCACCGCGAATCCCAAAGATTGCAAAAATTCAACGTTCGATGCTCTTAACTTCTTCTTCGTGTTTTTAGCGCAGCCTGACAACGATAATGATGGTGATGGTGATGGTAATGATTGAATGATATCGTTGGTCACTACCGTAGTGTAGATAGTCTTATCTCTTGCGTGCTCTGAGTCGTTCAATACGAGCATCTCATATGTCGCGCACACTCACACGCGCGTTATCGCTGCTGCCGTCGTACGTGTAATCTCACGGTGATCTCCTCTCCTCGAAAATCAAGCAATTGTCCGTCTTGATCCACGACGCGTATCGTTAGCTCCGTAATGCTCCGCGCGATGATCGGTAGATAAATGATCTGCGCCGGCGTTTCCGATATCTTATATCCTGGTGGCACGTTCGGAGAAAATTCATGTATCGTATGAACACGTTTACCGTTGCTGTACGCACCCGCGGTCACGTTACACTCTATGCGGATTATGTTTATGTTAATGATATTAATCGGTTGATCGGATTGATACCATTTTCCCGGTGGCAATATACGCTCTGGCGAGAATCCCAGCAACGATCCAATGTTGTTGGGCTTGCTAAAGTTTACTCTGAAAGCGCAATTGATCTCGCTCTTCATCGTGTTGTAATTAGCACGGAGCACCATCGGGTATTTTACAGTCTCGTCTTCGTCCTCGTAATCGTCCTCGTCCTCGTTGCCGTTTGCGCTAATTTCACTTCTGACGGTCCCCTCTCGCGCGATATCCGCGACCGATGTATGATTATCGCGATTGTTGAAACGACCTACGCGTCGGCCGCGTTGCGGGCGTTTCCGTAAAATTGCGCGTTTCAAAAACTGGTGTATGGCTCGTATCTCGTACGATCCCTCGGGAATCGTAATTTCCGTGTCATCCTCGTCAAAATAGAATTTATTATTCGAGGAATTTACGTTCGGTATCGTGTGATAAGTTTCAAAAACTGTTAGACCGAGCTCGTAGTCGCCGTCGCTCAAATCTACGGCGGGAAAGTAGTGCACCGCGAGGATGCTGCTCTTCCCGGTCAGCGTGAATGTCATAGACATGTCGGGAAAACCGTTCGACTAACACTGAGTCTCCACGGGCACCGTCAGCTTTTAAATTCGCGCTGATTCATCGATCGTCTGGAGAAATTGTAGACACAATTGTCCGCAGATGTTCTGATCATAAGTTTGAAAGGGCGTGTGATTGTACTCAATCTTTGTCACGCTCGGTTCGAAATATCGCACCAACTCCTTCGACGGTCGAAGATTACCGAAACTGTCGAAATACATCACGCGGTTTCCCCTCTTTGCATACGCCACCCAATGAGTACCGGGGCCAGCTGCATCATCCAAATTTACAATACCGCTCTCGTTTCGTCGTATGCCGTCGATCGGTAACGAGTCACGCATGAAGACACCTCTAAAATACGGAATGCGCATACGCTTTGCCAGTTGTTGCAGTTGTACGTTGGTAGTTGCACCCGTGGGCATATTTAACGTCTCTTTGACGTTTCTTTTTTTCCTTTCTTCTTCTTTGATGTCACTCCCTGCCCGCGTTTGTATGGAGCGAGATAAAGTCCACGACCTTCCATGGCGCGATTGTGACGTCGCATCTCTTCTAACTGACGCAACGCGGCTTTGTTATCGTTCACGGCTTTTGCCACTCCCGCCGCCCCGCCGGCCAGAGAACCGAGAACTCCCAGCAACGGTAGAATCGGTAATACACCTCCTCGTTTTGATGCTGGAAGTATCCGTTTTTTCGATGTTCTCTTCTTCTTCTTCTTCACGGTTTTCAAACCCATTCCTAACTTTTGCTTGACATTCATGGTCGCCCAGACGGCTGTAGCGGCAGCTCTCTCTCCGAGAGCGGAATCTTTCGCGATGACACGTTCTAGCGCTCTCTTGGCGAGTATCTTGTCCGCCGCGTGTCTGTCGATGAGATCGTTGCTACGCGAATACGCTATATCGTGTTCGCGACACGCCGCGTCTAATGGATTAATACCTTGATCACCTCTGGCTAATCGTTCTTCCAGCCGAGTGCCCGGACCGCAAAACTGATAGCCTGGAATATGCAATTCGATTGGAAGTGCGTTTATCGCGCGGTTTAACAGGCCTCCGCCTATTTTCGTTGGCATTCGTAGCAATTCTTTATCAATGGTGCGGGACCGTCGATGTGCGTTCGCTGCCACGGTTGATTGTAATGTTCGTAACAGCGACGATAGGTCTGAACCTCCAAATCCGCCTTTATATGTTCCGGAAGCTTGTCCCAGACGTAATGAATGTGATCACCGCAAATTTGCAACAGAACAGCTTTGGGCACAAATTGCAACTGTTCGGCGCTCAAATCGCAAATATCGGATGGTCTTGATAACAGGACGAACATCTTTGCTACTGAGCGACTCGCGGTTCCGCGCACCTATAAATAGGCGCTTGATTCAGCCCTTCAGTCGGCAGTGTGAAAAATGAAGTTCGTGCAACAGCCGTTGGCCATACGCGTGACGAATTACGACGACAGATCACGGTCGATGGGGGGCAATGCGGAGAAGCGTAGGCACGGTACGGTGCTACCGACTACTATACGCGCGATCATTTGCGGTCCCTCGAATTGCGGTAAAACCAACGTTCTGATAAGCTTGTTGGAAAGTCCGCACGGTGTACGTTTCGAAAACGTGTACGTGTACTCAAAGTCGCTACAGCAGCCGAAATATCGATATCTAGAAAATTTATTAACATCGATCGATGGAATCGGCTACTTCACGTTCTCCAACAACAGTGACGTCATTCCGCCGAGCGATGCGTGTCCAAACTCGATCTTCGTCTTCGATGACGTAGCATGCGACAAGCAAAACGCGGTGAGAGAGTACTTTTCAATGGGCAGGCATTCGAGCGTTGACTGCTTTTATCTCTGTCAGACCTACGCGAGAATACCCAAACATTTGATACGCGACAACGCGAACCTGTTGATCATATTCAAACAAGATGGCACCAATCTGAAACACGTGTACAACGATCACGTGAATACAGACATGTCGTACGATGAATTTTGCGCGTTTTGTCGTGAATGTTGGCAGCACGATTACGGATTCGTAGTGATAGACAAGGACAGCTCGCTTAACAATGGTCGATACAGAAAAGGATTTAACGTGTTCGCGATACCGCAAAAGCGGTCAGTCGTTGTCGGTACCTCGTCGAGGTGAAACATTGTAGAGAGAGAGATTAACAGTTTGCTTTTTTTCCGCGATAACCACGATCGACATGAGTGATGATATTCGTGAGCGCGAGAAGATTGCGAAAGAGATTGCGAAAACGAGCAAATCGATTCGCAAGAAACTTCGCGAGTTGAAGACCGGTAAGATCGAGAAGGACATTGAGTTGGACACGCCACTTTAAGCCTCTCATCGGGCCACTGCGAAAGATCGCCGAGAACTCGAGCGCGGTGAAGAAAGAGGAGCCGGAGAGCGTTGCCGAGATCGACACGTTTTCCGAAGATATGACGCCGAAAAAGAAGAAACGATTATATTTCTCGTCGGATCCGACGCCGCGTAAATCTAATCAATCGAAAGCTCCACTGAATGTACCACCGATAACCTCTACAACCGATAACCTCATCTCCACCGATATCATCTCCACCATACGTAACGGCGAGAAAAGTGCAACCTACAATAAAGTTCGAATTACCCGAAAACGCGCCTGTTTTTGAACTCACGGACGACTCGGAGCTCGCGACGTCCATTCGAAAAGAGTTGGAAACGCCGGAGGGTCGAGAAACGTTGCATAATACCTTGGGTCCATTAGGTCAAGAGTACATCGGGGCTCTTATGAGCGCCAAACCAAAGAGCGATATAGATACCGTGTACGGGCGTTTATCTCGGCAACGATGGAATGATGCTCGGCAATAAACGTTTCAAGGTGGACAGCATGGATAACATATATATCGGCGACGTACATTACATTGGCACACCCGGTATTTACGAGTTGATCTTTAAAAACAAGCCTGATAAAAACATTTACACGGAGGAGGATATGCAAAAGTACAAGAATATCCTGTTTGAGACGAGCACTCATAGATTCAATCACGATCCTCTCGGGCGAGTAAAGTCCCACAGGGGGGACAAGTACATGAAGATAATCCAGAAGTTGATACCACCCTGCATCCATGAAGAAACGATCCGGAAAGGGATTAATCGCGCCTCGCGCGATGACGCTGACCGACAATAAGATCGATTACGTGCACTGGGACGATCCCAACGAGCTGGTGGATCGTCTACGATTGCTCGACGCTTCGCGCCACGCTGGCAACAATGCCCACGACAACGAGATCATGTCGATCATCGAGGAACTTCGCGAAGCCGGTCTTGTTATAAATTGAATCGCGCGGCAGCGAGCTGTTCAATCAACGTTGAAATGCCGATCAACAAATTTGGGGTATTCGAGCAGATCAGAGACGTGCCGAACGCCGTTTCGCACCATCAGTCGAGCGGATTCGTGAGACATTACGTGCGCAATAACGCTCTATGTCTCATCGCTACGGATTTTGACGCAAAGTCGCGCAAGATTCGTAAAGTGGCGCAACCGGAGGCTGATACCGACGTCGTCAACAAACTATACGTGGATTATTACATTAAAAAGTTAAGCAATCAACTGAGAGCGTCAGACGAGAAGCTGACTGCGTACGAGAAGGACGTGCAAGCGTTACGGATTGCGATAAACGAGCTTCGGCATTCGATTACCGCTGAATCAGAAACGACAACGGACAACAATGGACAAACGGACCAAGATCGGCTACGAACCACTAACAAGCGGCAACGAACGATCAAAAACGGTTCAGGAACGGCTATCGGAGGGCTGCCGAGCGACTAAAGAACAGCTATCGAGCAGCTATCAAGCGGCTCAAGAACGGCTCAAGAACGGCTATGAACGGCTGACGAATAGCTATAAACGGTCAGCGGATGACAAAGAACGGCTATTGAAGGACAATAAACAAAAATAAACGGCTATTGAAAAAAAGTTGGAGATATAAATCATAATTTCTTTGCACATATTATTATTATTATTATTATTATTATTATTATTATTATTACGCGCTGACCAATCGTATCGCTAAAAACATGACATTGTCGAAATCCGATGGACGTAAAAATATCGAGAAACAACGACTCGTCGAGGAACTGCATGCTCCGGCAAGAAGAAATTTTCCACGAAGACACGTCATAGTGCGAGGGTACGACGACCTGTGGCAGGCTGACATCGTCAAGATGCGTCCATACTCGCGTTTCAACAAAGGATACCACTATATACTTACCGTCATCGATGTGTTGAGCAAGTACGCGTGGGCCGTGCCACTCAAGAGTAAAGGCGGAAGCGAGACAGCCAACGCTATCGCTAAGATAATTCGAGACAGCAAGAGGTTCCCAAAAAACTTGCAAACCGATATGGGAAAGGAATTTTACAACGCCGACGTACAACGATTCATAAAGAAACACGATATCAATCATTATCAACATATTCGGTGATGAAGGCATCGGTCGTCGAGCGATTCAATCGCACGTAAAGAACGACATGTGGAAGATGTTACCGCTCAACAGAAATTACAAGTGGGTCGACATGCTGCCGCGTCTCGTCACGGATTACAACGCGCGCAAGCATCGAACGATCGTTATGCGACCCGTCGAAGTTACTCCCGCGATCGCTG